>JABCKO010007936.1:0-81712 GCA_018855915.1 Tephrocybe sp. NHM501043
CCGGCGAACAAGGCAGGAAGAACAAGGCGACGAAACACGAAGTAGAGCTGGCTGAGATGATATGAAAGGGGAAGATGGATGGCTCATTCTCAGACGCGGCAAGTTCTTATACCGACGGTCGGAGTTGGCAGAAGGTCAAAACCTAAAATCGTCAAACCAGTCGAAACCCAAATCGTCCATCAATCTTTGAGGACGATGCTGATGAGGTTCGACTCAGGGTCGATTTCTGTTACAGATACGCGAGCTTTATCAGTTATAAGCAAGAGTATTATACTATTAAGTACCGGTGTTGGGGATCTTGCTGGATTGTGGCCCGGGTTGAGAGAAAGATCGTACGTTGGGCGTGGCGTCGTTGAAATTTTGGGCAGCCTTGTAATCCCTCGTCCAACATTATACATCCAGGTCATAATGGGTTGGTTGTACGAGTGGATGCTGCCGACTTCAAAGGAAATAAAAAATCAAACAACTCCAAAGCATCAACTCGGACCTTCTCATTTCGCTCTAGGTTTGCAATGCTTCGTAAATTGTGTATGTACGAAGGGAATCCGATTAATTCGTGGAAGGTATCTGGATGATGTACACGTATGTAAACAGTTAGTTGTCAAGAGAGCCGAATGCCTCCCAATCGCTGACTAAACAAAACTGTTAGGTGTGATAATACGAAGGAACAATGGAAGCAGAAATATATATGTGGGGTCAGTGCAGCGAGGACGACGAGGAGCGACTAAGGGAGGGAGGTGACGCAAGGGTGGCGTAAGTACGGAGGAATCTGATGTATGGGGCGAGAGAGGAAAGGGCATGACGAGGGCTATACGTATAAACTTGTTCTTAGATGGAAAGTGGAGGTTGAGGAAGGTGTAGATATTGCAACAGACAAGGGAGTCCTAAAGCCAAAAAAAAAAAAAAAAGCGCAGGGGACAGGCGACAATGAACATGAATAAAGTAGAATGCAATGGGATGGGGGACGGGGGTAAATGGATTGCGATCTCGGTAGTACATAGATAGATTGCGGCATTTGCAGTGGGAGTGCGATGTAGAATATATGTGCGTGATGCGTTCTTGGTTGTGCAGAGATGGAATAAGATAAAGGAGACTTGCGGGATATTTGCTTTGATATGCTGCCCTTTTCAACCGGCCCTTGCAGCCTCTAGATTATTGGCAGGTGCGAAATTGCTGTGGAAATGCTGATGCGATGACAAGTGACCATCGGACTGAAGGTCGGGTATTGAGTGCGGAGGAGGAGTGCTCGAAAGTCCAAACGGCGAGAACGAGGAAGACGGTTGGCCATGGTTTGAACTCGATGGGATGCCGAATGCGTATCGCGGCACGAAGGATTTCGATGCACCGGTGAAATTGGTACCTGATGGGGCAGGGAACCCATTAGGTGACGAGGAAAAGAACCGAGGGGGAGGGGGTGATGTGCCCAGTAGATCTGAGGCGAAAGAAGATTGGGTTGGCGGCGGCTGGGGAGAAGCAATAGAAGTGTTGTGGCGAAGAATCATCTGTGGCAACCGCGATGATTGCTGCTCGTCTTTCCTCGACTGAAATTCCTGGCCGGACGAAGCAGACGCGGGCAGGGCGGCAAGAACATTGCTATTCTGCATTTGTTGCTGCTGTTGCAAGGAAGGCCCAGTACTCCCTGCACTCGTGGGGGTGCGGACGCCGAGGGGATTCTTGCTGTACGATAAGCGGATGCCGCCCTTAACCAGGCCTTTCAGGGTATCACCGTAGAGTTCGTTCAAGGCCTTCGTAGCATATGGCACATCTTCAAACTGAATGAAATGTCAATTTCTATGTAAGAACGATTGGAGATGATACGCACTTCGACAAAGCACATAGGCCCATTGCTCTTCTGCCGGAAGCACAAGCGACGGAAGCCAGCACGCAACGAAAACAAGTCCCTCAAGCGTTCTTCAAGATAATCTTGCGGATAACCAGTGGGTGGTGACGAAGTTGGTAAGTTTCCGACATATAGCGTGTTGATCTAATACAAAATCAATACATCGTATCATGTTGACATTGAACATAACTCACGGGAGGATTCTGGTCAACACCATTTCTCGAACTCGCACCAGATGCCGGCGAAGGAAGTTGTGGCGAGGTCTTGCCGCCCTCGGTGTTGAGGTCCAGTCCACCGAGAGCTCGAGTCAACTCGGCGTCACCATGGTCGTCACTGCCATTGTGACCAACACTTTGAGATCCGCCGACAACACTTGACGAGCTGGATTCAGACGACGCGTGGTTGCGCAGATTGGCATATTGAGGATCATGCTGGGCTTGCTCAATGAACTGGTTAGGCTCAGGTGGTGAAAACGACCTTGGGGGGATCTCGAATACGTTGCCGTTTGACTGGAGAGAAGGGGACGATGGACGCTGAGCGTGAGGGATATGAACACCCCGGCTGCGGATATTGTCCCATGGACCGGGGAGCTCCTCCTGCGGAAGAGGGCGAGCAGTGGCGAATCCGTTGGACAGGGGGCTCGTTCCCGTAATCTCATGCTCAGAGGGAGACAACAGCCCTTGACTTGACAATTGTCTCGACATTTGCGGGGGAGGAGCCGCGGTGCCAGCAGGGACCGAGTGGAAGGCATCGTAGGCGGACAAATTGCCCGAGCGCAACCGCATCATATCCTTGTCCTTGCGGCGTCGCTCCCTCTCGTCATCTTCGGCACGTTCACGCGGACCCCGCGTTACAGTCCCGAATGAGCCTAGTCCAGCAACGCCTATGGTAGTGTTGATGATAGCTCGTCTTTCCTCCTCGTCACGCTCGGATATGCCGTTGGCTCCATTCGCAAGCAGAAGGTCCTGTGACTGAGTCTGCTCCCTCCACTGATGCATGCGACCTGCAGCTAATCCACCGAGTCCATTGAGGTCACGATCTCTGGGGCCCGATGTTTCCGTTTGGCTAAGATTAAATGCCTCATTGCTGCTGACTGCGCCGTTGTTCAACGCCTGCTGTAATGCTGTAGCTGTCGACACTGGACCAGGCGTCGGGGCAGTCGTAGTCGTCGATGTCGCACCACCAGGCACTGGGCCAACACCTCTCTTCGTATGCAGATTCTTCTTCGCCATCTCTGCCTTCAGTACTGCACCTTTATCGATATCAACTCGCCGTCCTTGAAGACCGTCACGGGCATGCAAAGCAGCTTCCCGCGTTTTGAACTTCGCGAAGCCGATGATTTGCTTCCGTGGTGGCATATTGATTCCCTGGGTATTACCACCACCACCGAACGGTCCGCTCAATTCATCACCAGGTACGTTCGCGGGCCAAGACGCCATCGTTCCATCCCTGCCGCCATCGACGACAACACCGCCCTGGTTAACGGTGACAATATTGTATGGGTCATTTGCCCCGCTGTATGATGAGAAACCATTGCGGATTGCCGCTGAGGTGGCGGGAGCGCCTCCGGTGATACCACCGTAAGCCGTATATTCCTTGTTTGGAATCTTCAGGGTGGCAGCCTCAAAGTCGGGGGAAAAGGTGAACATGTTCTGAAATTCACGTTCCTAATGATTAGCAAATGTTAGTACTTCAAGGGAAACGGTATTAATATATTGGTTGGGCACACCTGCATATCTTCTGGGAAACCAACGACAAAGATCGTTGAGATCTCCTCGCTCCCCGATGAGCCGGGAGGATTGGCCGAAGATGAAGCCTGTGATTGCGACGCGAGCCCTGGGGGGCCACTTATGGAGGCACTGACGTTGTTGCCGTTGATCGCGGCCGAAGTGGTAGGAGCTGCGGGCACGTGTGGACCATATGGAGTCTGCGACGAAAGGTGAGGGACGGATGAGAATGGAGGATATGCAGCATGTTGCGGTTGCTGCTGGTGAGTCTTATTGCCATTGACCTGTTGAGAGGAATGAACGTTTTGAGGAGGATAAACTTCCATGAACGGTTTGGGCGCCAAATTATTTAGGTTGATCTGGCCGTTGAAGTCGTAGCTTGCACGAGGCTCGAACGCAGACATGTGTTGCTGAACAGGCGAAGTCATGATTGGCGAGAAGACTTCTCCGGCGGAGGTTGGGAAGTATGAAGCGGTGTCGCGGAATGAATTAGATGATGGAAGTCCTGATCGTGCAGACTGATGCCGCGTTCGGGTGGCATTGAAGTGGTTAAAGCTGTTCGTCCTGTTGAAGTTATTATTGTGCTGCTGCTGTTGGAACTTCCTCGAATCTTGCTCAACAACATAGTCTGGATGTATGTTGTGCATGTTGTCTGGAACAAACATGGGGTTTTGCGAGTAGATGGAATCGTGAGGTGAAATATGCTGTTGGTTGAGAATTTCTGGAGAGTCGGGATGAGTGAGTGATTGATGATGAGCTTGCATTGCGAGGTGATATGGGATGGAAGGAGAGCCTCCACCGGACGATGAGTTGGAGGCGGAGCCGTATGAGTGTGGTGCTTGTTCCGAGTCAGAAGACGATATTGGCTCTGCGTCTGCCTGGGCGTCGAGCGAGTCTAGGAGCGACTTATTGATAAAGTCCTCGTCGGGCTGGTGGGAGAGCTGGGAGATGATAGAGGCCGCCAGTGTGGGCAGATATTGAAATGGTGAATTTGAGGATAATTACGGGGTCTGGCGCATCAAATGACGGCGCAAAACAAGCAGAATGTCGTAGGGCAGAGGTGAGGAGAGAAACGTCGAGCGCGACGGAGAATTAGAGCGCGTAAGACGGCGAGAATGGGAATATACAAGCGGGAACGGAGAGCAGCTACAACGAGCAGAAAGTAGAAGAGGGACGGGGGAGATGGTGATGGACGGTTATGAGAGAACGAGCGCGACGTCAACTGCGATGACAAGAGGTGGGTGGCAGTCGCGGCGGACGATGAGCTCGAGGTATGTGCGATCGAGAGAGGTATGTGAAAGAAAGTCGGATGGTCCCGAGTTTGGGGTCTTGTCACATCCAAATCAAATCAACCCAAATACCCCTTTCCCACGCACAGGCCACCAAACAATACTTGCACCCTAACCTTGATTGTCACGTGCACCACAATGACGACGTCGTTGCGGCAGAGCTGCAGCCAACGTGTAGTGTCCAAAGCACCTGGTTAGCCTGTCAGTGCGCCAGGAGCAAAGTACAATTGCCAGATCCCAAGACGTTCAGAGAAATCAGGGGCATCGTGGTCGCAGAGTCCACCAGAAAAGTTCCTTTTGTGAGGCCACGATGTGGTGAAAAAACAAGTCGAAAGCCGGTGTGACTGATGGCTCGAAAATGACAACAATTCGTTTACCCGTCGTCACCCCTTCGTGACTACTTTAATCTCACAATCGGCCACATTTCTCCATGTTTCTGCCGATATGCCATCTTGTCAAATATCGCTGAACATTCATAGAATACTAGATTATCATGATCCGTGTAATTTTAAATTGTTCTCTACTTGAAGACGAGCTCGTCCGGAGTTTGAATGAAAACGAACGGGTCTACATTCCAGTCCCGATGAGTCCCCAAACAGGAAAAGAGCCGCCGTGGACAAACTTCGAGGAAAGAGATATATATGCATCAAAGAAAGTCTATCCAGCACTCTTTTCAACCTGTGTGGCCAACTCTCTGAAGGTCCTAATCCCCACCCAGAAGTGGCGCACGCGTTATTTGTCTGTATTTTGAGATCATTTGGCGCTACAGGTCCCCACGAACACTGGAATGGTGATTGACAAATGGCAAGATCTGCGGTCGCATGTTCTTTCGAGTTCGTTCAAAAAAAGTCTTGGTAAAAGAACTAAAGAAAATTCGACGTTTGTGAGATAGAAAAATGAGCACACTTACAATCAATGCAGTTGAGGCGGGCCCCTAACCAACACCAAACCCATGAGCTCAATCAATTTTCACGCCATCTGTGACCACACGCAGTACAGCTATGAGACCATATCAGTTCCAGTTTGCTGATGAAAACGGATCATACCGATAGACTGTGATAATAGTTGTGAGTGAGTGTTGGTAACGAGGAAGCGATAGACAGATGAAAAACGTACAGGTAGTCATGGGTTCATCAGCAGAGCGAATCTGTAGTTGGTAGAAGTAGGCTTGGTTGTGGTTGCAAGCGTCACAGGAGGCTATGATGAACGCCAGATGAGTCAGTCAAACAGAACAGTTTTGACTTTTGACATTGTCACACACCCATGGTCGAATCAGCATGCGCCCACATCTCATCTCCTCCAAGCACATCATCCGCCTCCTTACGCTTAAGCTTCGTGCGAGACGTCATCTGCGGTAATATTCAATTTTCCTAAGGATGCATATGGGCCTTCCAGTAGCGATGAGATACGAACCTGTTTGGTGATGGGGAACTCATAGGCACAGGTATTACAGGCCCATTTATTGTAGCCTGTCTCAGCGGAAATGACAAGGAGGTTGGCGCATGTCGGACAGAAGAGCATATTGGGCACAGCAAAAGCGTTGTAAGGATCTTCAGTTAAAAAGTGATGCAGTAGATCTTATCTGAATCTAATCTTTATCGGCCCGGTCGCCGAACCACTTGTCCCCACTACATAGTACATCTAAGGCCAAGCCCTAAATTGCTGTTCTTCATTCTTACTCTTGATCATAATGCCCCGAAATCCCCTCACAAAAATCTTTTCCCGTCGTCAAGATCCTGAACCTGCGCCTCCAGAGTGGGCTCCTGCTCCAGAGATTTCAGTGCGTTCCTCACAGCCGCTACTTTGTGCTATCGCAAGTCACTGATGTGGCCACACACATACCTATAGCACCAATTTGGTTTGATTAATGAAGCAGAACGAGATGACTATGAGGCTGCAAAGGCTTTTTGTGAAACTACTGTAACTAGGGATCCTCGTCTCATATCAACACACGTCATAGAACGAATCAAAGCCGTTGGCTGCAGAGCCTGGGGACTTGACATACCTCGTATCGATCGTTTCAAAGGCGAGATACACAATCCAGAGGACGCCAAGGATGGCTTGGGCGTTGTACACGTAGAAACATTCCCAGAGTGCGGCGACACCTGCCTGATGAGCAATCTCCCGTTAGTCGCTGGAATGTATGATTACAAAGGGAAGTTGGGTGCTTATTACGAGATCAAGGTAATTGAAATGGATTCTGAAGGCGGAGTGATAGCTCTCGGTAAGTTTTCGTACCCGTGTGCGTCACAACAATCGCTGAAGATATCATCGTTACCAATATACAGGAACAGCTTGTCATCCATACCCGCAGTATCGGCTCCCTGGGTGGAACCGAGATAGTGCTGGACTACACCTGGACGACATGCGCAAGTTTTTCGAGGACAGTCATGGTGGACGCGACTATTTGACCAACCACAAGATGCAAGCAGGCGATGTGTTCGGCTGCGGGTTTGAATTTGGGTTCGGTCGGTTGTTTTTCACATACAACGGAGAAAAGCTACCTCCCGCATTCGAAGGTTTATATATGCCACACAAAAAATGGGACGTTCATGCTGCGGTGGGTGTATCAGGCGCTGTAAAGCTCGAGATCAACTTTGGGGGAGGTGTGTTCCGCTGGCCTGAAGGAAACAAGGGGTCGTGGAGGGCTGAGGGATATGTCGGTGACAAACTTGCTGGTGAAGATAACGACGAACTGCCAGCCTATGAAGTCGTCGAGTCTTGAAATATACTAATGATATCCTGCGCTTCGTCGTTTACAATGTTCGGTTTTACCATATACCCAGAGATTCGGACAACGTGATCAGAATTGGCCTCACAGAACCAAGGTGATACCAGAAACTCGCAGACTTGATCACAAACAAGATTTAAATGTTCCCTGTCACAGTAAGATTCACGTTGTCTCGACGGCAGCCTATGAATATATGACACCCAAAGGATGAGCAACACACGAGCAGAGAAAATGCACAACAATACTCTTCATCGCTTGCCACCGCGACCGCGTCCACGACCACCTCTACCTCTACCCCCACCAGTGGATTCTCTGCCCAATGCCAGACCTCCCTGACCTTTGCTCGCAAACCGGACTGCCTTGCGAGTGTTGAGTACACTTTCCTCCTCCCGAGGCTCCCGCCTCGTCTTTTTTGAGTCGCTCTCTAGTCGTGAGAGTAGTGCCACAGAAGCTTTTGCTTCGTCCGAGACGGATTTTTCTGTTGGATCGAACTAGAAGAACGAACAAATTAGGTGATGATATACTATACAGCAATGAAAACACATACCTTCCGCTTAACACCACGAATTTTCTTTTCACCATCAAGCTTCTTGTCGAACTTGCCCATGCTGGCAGTACTTATCCTTGTGGTAGCCAATGTTTTGTCAATTTCCTTTTTCCTCACCTCTCGAGGGTTTGAGGCAGCAATAGCACGAGCAACATTCTGAGCATGCTTCTTTTCGTTCTTCGCAACACGCTCCTTGCGAGCATCACGGGCAACTTTTCTTGGATCATAATCCGCATCTGTTTGAATGTAAGGATCGTTGCATACTCGCATACGGTAGATTGTGCTCACCAGCATTAAGGGGGACCTCAGTGATCCATTGCTCTTCAATCTGCTTATTCTTCCCATTCCTTCCCCAGCGGTTGACCCACTCTTGTCTCTCTTCATCCCACTCCTTCTTGTCGCGAATCTTGTGTTGTATGCCTTTGGCAGCAGCGAAAGCCTCCCACTTGGTTTGTGGTTTGGGCTTAGGCAAAGGTTTAGAGCGAGGCAGGTGCGTGGTTGGTGGGGGTAGTTGGGCTAAAGGACCGTCCGGGGAACTGCGCGTAGGGAGGCTAAACAGCGAGGCAAACAGCGCTTGAACACCGTCTCGGGCGAGAGATTGGAGATGTTCTTCGAGATTTTCACTATAGACACCATTTAAAATAGTATCAGACTACAAAAGGTAAGGATCTAACTTATAAGTCTCTTCGTCTATTGGATTGGGATCTGTTACGGTGAGGAAGCCGGAGTCGACATCGAGCGGCGTCTCTTTCTCGACTGTGACCGATGCACTGCAGAAATAAAAGTTAGAACCACCCATTAACAGTGACCAGAAGCTTACTATTTCGCAGCATGTGAGGTGAGGATGTTGGAAACGTCCATTTTGTGTTCACGCTCGTTTTACTTGATGAGAAAAATAATGCATCCACCAATATGTTGTTTGGTTTCAAAGGCTGTGCCACATATCATGCTTGGCTGAACCATTGTCCCTTGAGCTAGCTTGATCTCTAACCATGGACGCCACTCCCGCCAGCACCAGCGCCAACGCTGCCGCCAATGCAGCTGCCAGTACCAGCGCTTCTCCAGCACATCCAATGCAGCCCAGTGCAGAGAACCCACCGACAGTGGACATGATCGGTGTTTTAGGGAATCTGCTAAAGAATCACACAGGGGAGCCAGTCTCGAATGAACGCATGGCTCAGATTCTCCTTTCAAATATGGCTACCCTTGTCAAGCAAGGAAAGCTTAATCAAGCCCAGATTCTCCAGGCAAGTATTCAGTCCCACTCAGCTGATTGCCGACATGCTCACGTCTTTCACAGCTCAAGCAGTTCGCCGACAAGTACAAGGCTACGCCTGCGCCCACGCCTGCTGCCACGGTACCGAAGGTAACTTCGGTGCCTCTTTTCACGAAACAGCCTCCTAACATCACTCTTTAAGCCACCAACTCCTTCAAATCCTGCATTCAAAACAAGCCACGACGCTTCACAGCAGCCACCAAGCCTTGGCTCCACCAATCCAGCCGATTATTACCCTGCAATCAGCCAAACTCTGAACGTCACAAACCCTGGCGCCGTGCAGTGGGCACAGACGCGCCCAACACTCACAGGAGGCATTCCAAGCGGACGCGTATCTGGTTTGTAGCCAAGGACCAGCCTGCTCAGGCGCCGTCCTAACAATAGTCTTTGTCAGGTACCCCCGCTCAAGTGGCACGATCACAGGACGACACCACTATGCTCAGCTTGGACGATAACCGGTCAAGAAGGAAGAATACTCCGGGTGATCAGAGCATGCGGCGCACGATTCAAGATCTTGTTGCGAGTGTCGATCCCAATGTCAAAATCGAGCCTGAAGTAGAGGATGTAAGAATTTATTCAAATCATTCTCGCGTGGCCTCACTTTCACTGCAGCTTCTACTCTCCATTGCGGACGAATTTATCGATTCTGTGACTAACTTTGCCTGTCGCCTCGCCAAGCACCGCGGTGGAGAGTCCCTTGAAGTCAGGGACTTGCAACTGCATCTGGGTTAGTTTCTCAAAATCATCCACATTTCACGAGAACTAATCTTCGCAGAACGTAATCACAACATCCGTATTCCCGGCTTTGCCTCGGACGAGACTCGAATATCGCTTTCACAGTCTGCTATCGGCCCCGCTGCGCCCGCGGCCGCTAAGGGAAAGAATACCCAAGGGGCGCAAATGACGCTCAGGAGCCAGCGCCTTGCCCAAATCTCACAATCCAAGAGGGAGGGGAAGCTGATGTGAAAAACTCTTGGTTGCGCTTTGTATATTGTACGTACTACTGTTACATGCATTGTTCTACTATAATACCTGCAATCTCTCCGTGATACAATACATTTTTTCCAGCATTACTGTCTGACTGGTACTAATTCAGGACGCCGATTTCGACCTTCCGCCTCAGCTCCCGCCATCCAGTATTGGCGCCTTCCCTTTGCGACGCTTCAGTTGGTAGGCCTGTCAGGACTTTCGCAATGAACGTTGGGTCCGTGAGAGGCGTAAGGTCATCGCGTCTGGGAAGTTGCTAGATGCCATGTCAACACCGCTATTCTGCAGGATATGGATTGGCCTTACCCGTTTCACGCGATCGTATGGTGCCTCCCATCCATTTGTCTCGCGAATGATCGCGGGGGGCTGGGAGGCGAAGGAATGGTAGATACGCGTGTCATGCGTGCGGAACAGGACGTTATCCACACGAAGAGTAAATCGCGCGAGAATGAATATACAGCTCGGCATAACACGCTGTGGTGCAAGACGTTTAGTGCTGTCGATTGGAAACGCGCATGGGAGACTGACTATTCGCACAAGCAGATTGGATGAGCCGTTGTCGTGAAGCTCGTCTTCAAATAAAGGAATCTCTGCATAGAAGAGAATGGGGTCCGGTCGTGTTAATTCCGCCAACGGTATGGAATGCAACGGATTGTCGAGGTCCGCCGGGGTCCATGTTATCGGGCTTTGTGAAGGCGCATCTAGAGGCTCATGGCCCGTATATGCTGTGGTGTAGGTCCAATCATACGATTTCGTCGGGACCGTCACTGGCATCGGGAGGTTGGACGATGGTCCAGTCCTGTGCCTGATTGTGAATCGATATACACGACAGGAAAAGTAAGTAGGGTACCGGCTTTGTAACCACTTATCAGCGTAGCCAACTTTCACGCCTCCGTCCCCTTGCTGTAGCACCCCATTCTTCACGGCCCTCAGAGCAGCATCCGTCGTGAATGAATACTTCCACCCTGATTGGTGATGTTCTAATGTCAGAGTATTACGCCCGAATGTCATCTCTGGCAGCGGAAACCCAAGTGAAGCATGTAGAGAATCACACTCTGATGCATTGGAGATCGGATTAGTGGATGCAGTGATGAACCAGTCGTTGATTTCGATGGAGCGAGAGTTGGGTGATTCCTGAAGCTTGTGTTCGGGGACGGCAACAGCGGCGGACATTATTGCTTCACTGTAGTCTATCTTTGACGTGCGCCCCCCCAATTCAGCTTTAATGGGCGACGTTGTAGGAAGGATGTCGTCGTTGAAGACGATTAGCAGAGCGTCGGAATTCGAAATCATCACCATTTCGTGCCAACAACCTTATTCGAACTTTGCACCGCGTCCTTCATCATCACCAGCCGCCCATCGAATGGAAATTTCGCGCTCGTCGACACCAGAGGTCCCCCCGCAGGACCTATGGTCTTCAATCCTTGATTCCGTGTCGTCGTCGCGCTCCATACCCTCCAAACAGATTATATTACTTGGCCAGCCTTTAACAGGCAAGTCGACTCTTGCGTCTGCTCTCCTCCAGAAACCCCTGCAAGACGAAGAGAAGAATGAAAACAGGAGCGACTTTGCTGTTGGATACGACTTTGCTGATGTTCGTGACGAAGCTGATGAAGGCAAGTAGTATCCTTGCTCAGGAGGATTAATAGATACCTGTTGCTGAACAGGAGCATCTTCTGCCAGATACCCTTGCACGCCTGTCTGTATATACCGTTCCCTCTACATCATCATCATATACCTCTCTTCTTCCGCATTTCTTGCCCCCCAGGCAGTCGTTGCCGCACACCCTTGTCATGATCACCCTGGACTGGACGCGTCCTTGGTCATTTGTGGAAGAGCTACAAACTTGGCTTCAATGGGTGGAAACATGGGCGAAGGGGGACGGCTCACGAGAACTAGAAATGACACGAGAAGAGGGCCGTGAACGATGTGAGTCTAGTAGCCAATCACCATATTGAATGCTTTGGACTTCAGAGTCTTACAGTACAGTCCCATCTACAACACTACACCGAACCTTCCACCGATCCGCTCCCTCCGACCTCAACGCACTCGAGCACTGTTTTGCCTTTGGGCCAAGGTACATTCACGCATAATACTACCGGCATTCCCATCATCGTCACTTGCACAAAGGCCGACCTCATTGATGGCGGAGATGATATGGTTGCGGGGGCGTCTGGTATGGGCAGCATGGTGAAAGGCAAAGGTGGAGAATGGGAAGAGAGGACCGATGGTGTCATGCAAGTCCTTCGGACCATTTGCCTGAAATGTGAGCCTACTTCCTTCCGCCTTGACAGCATTCTGATTGAGGTTTACAGATGGCGCATCATTATTCTATACAACGATGGCACCATCGACACTTCAAGTCTTGAGACAGTACACCCTACACGCTCTCTTCATGCCTCCCGCCCCGTCTCCTGTCGCCTCTGGAACTGAACCTCAAGCACCCACACGTAACATCTTTCCTTTCAATCACAAACCAAACACGCTGGACCGGGACCGAATTGTTATACCTGCAGGATGGGATAGCTGGGGAAAGATATCTGTTTTGCGGGATGGATTTGACGCCAAATTTTGGGGAGAAGCTTGGGAGAGAGATCTTGAAGATGATCACGCAGAAGGCAGCGGCGCGAGAACCCTGTACGCGACTCTCGTCCCCGACCAGGGTAGCAAAGTGAGTGTGATCGTGATATTTTACCACGTATACTTAAGGTTCACTTTAGCTGCCGCCTTTACCGCCCTTCAACAATCCGACACCAGAACAAGCTTTCCTCGCGAAGAACTACGACGAGAACGCAAAGAAGCCAGACCGGGATCCTCGCGGCGCTTTCCGCAACCCCGCCGAACTCACAGGTGCATCTGCCGGTATTGTTGGTCCACTCGGGAGCAGCAGCTTCAGTTTGCCGAACGTCGAACGGGCGCTCACGGACATGGAGGTCGGCATTGTGGGAATGCCAGGTGCAGGGGTGCCCTCCGATGCTTCAAAGCGGGCATCACGGAACCCTGTTATACCTTCGGGTCGACCCGCTGGTCTGCCGCCTGTAGGGACGTCGGTGCCGGCAGGTGGACGAGGGCCGTCGTCACCCCCTCCCACAGGCGGATCTGCAAGTCCTACAAGTGGACAGATACAGCACGAAGTGCTTCAGAACTTCTTCCAGAGCCTCCTCAGCTCGAAGGACCGGACAGGGACTCCACCAGCTGTACGAACTGTGGCCCCAACGACGAAGACAAATGGAAGCGGGAGTGGGGCAGAGGATGGTGCTTGAGGTGGTAGTCGGAGTCGTCTCAAAAAGGAAATGACCAGCCACACCGACGTGTTGACATGTGTTGTCACGAGCTTGATAATTCTTCCCTTGTCCTTGACCACCATCTCACGGTTGTTTGCCCGTCGACCAGAGGCTTCACCAATTGCCGCAACAAAGGCTTCACTGCTACTTAACTTATTACATCTGTCTTCTATACAAAAAATGGGCAAATGGTGCGCTCCGCACCCAGCGCGCTTATAATTATCTTTCATACTGTTGCACAGGACACCCGACTATATCGACGATGTACTACATTCCAAAATTAAAAACCTGGTGTATGTCACTTGAGTTGCCATCTTTGACGTGAGGCTCACAAGTTGTACTTCGGACAGGTCGGGCGCCATCACGCGGTCCACTCTCGAGGAGACGGAACCGACGATCGGTTACGAGGAATTTGTGCATGATTTGGAAACGGGAGACTCTTTCACGACCTCTCTTATTGAAGTTCTCGTCAAAGTGAGCATTACGACCAAGTTTATGCGGCAATACGCTGAGCGAGCAACTTCAGGAATTGGCTGAACGGCGAACTCGACCTCACGCTAATGGCGACCGCAGACTAATTGCTGAGCGTACTGCTAGAAACCTTCGCCAACTGGGTGCTCCTCATCGAATATACCATGAAGAACACAGCCACGGCCGCTATATCCCCAGACGACGTTCAGCCAACCTGTCCGACTACCTAAGTGCCCCCCCGCCCGAAATGGATATGGAAGAAGATGAAGACATCTTTGGACGCTTTCTTGGCAATGACCCAAATATTATTGAAGGGGCTCGTATCAACTCAGACCTTTACGATGCTTATGGAGGGGGTCACTCTAGAGCAATTTCCAGTCCCTCGCCCCCCGCGGAAGAAGTGACATCTCCTCTACCACCACCATTACCCCATACCAACTTTCGCAGTGGACCTTGGTCAATGCTCAGCGGCTCTAGTAGTCTCAATCGCCAGCCTTCCCTTCGCCGTTCCACTCGTTCCGCCAGAACTGTTGATTTCAATGAGTTCAACGAGTTCACTCATCGCCGCCGCTCATCAACAAGAGAAAATATTTCTCGAGGTGAACTCAGCGAGTCGCATGAACACTGGGAACCACTACGACACTCTCAATCAACCCGCCGTTTCTTTCCTATCACCCGTGCCCGCCGATATGATCCCCAGGACTCGTGGAACCCTGACGTTCCTTCATCCCACGAACATGAAGATGCCATATATCCTGGAGAGCCTTCGAATGTGCCCTGGTTTAACCCGACGCCACCAGTTCACAGAGACCCTCTGACAATGGAGGAGGTCCTGGCTGAATCGGAACTTAGTGAGGAGAGAGCGCAAGGGGGTCCAATGCCAAGGCTTCGTCGTGGTGGCCTTCGTGCACCAGAGTCCATTATATCTCGACATTCGTCTCCTATGCCTTTTTCTAACTCCCATGAACCTCGCCGCCTGTCTCCCATTCCGTTCTCCAGTTCTCGTGAAATCCGTCGCCTGTCTCCCATTCCTTTCTCCAGTTCTCGTGAAACTCGTCGTGGGTCTCCACCCATTCCTTCCACCGCTTCAGGAGACGTCGTTCGTGGGTCTCCCATCCCTTTCAACAACTCACGTGAATCTCTTCACGTCGGCATTTTCCCGTCTAGTGCCCCTACCCGTGAAGAGGCTCAGTCACCTGCAGCGCCCTCGGGATATCCAACTCCTGGTTCCACCGAACATGAATTCATTGCTTAGTAGACTTGAAATGGACTTGAATGTACGACCAAATGTATATACGCCACTTGTTACCTATCTTTAGTAAATTATATCGATTGTGCTTGTGATGTGATAATTTTTCCTTCGTATCGTTCGATCGATGTCAGTCAATTTTAGTAATAAAACAACCTCAATAAGATGAATCAGAAATACAGTGATTATCATAAAGTGAGGGTATACATGTAAAATAATCCATGCGGTGTCCCTGGATCCTAAAAAAAACAATTGCGGCATGGAAGAAGGGTACAATGTGGTGATACAGATATGACTACACCATAGAAAGTGGTCCGTGTTTGTAGCATAACTCAAAGCTACAGAAAGCTCCGGAGCGCCCTGTCATCCAGGTAATCACGACGATACACGTACCGTCTTCGCTCGAGATCGTGCATGGGCGCTAAAGCAAGTCCAAGTGCCTGGCTGTCCTTGCTTCCATCTGAATCATTGTCGTCTTGAGGTGAAGCCAATTCATAAGATGGCTCCATGGAAGAGCTGGCTTCAAGAGGATATGGAGTGCCGTATGCAACGCGTGCAGGAGAAGAGCCGTGGGAGCTCAGCGGAAAGAGTTGCTCCTCGTCGTACATCATGTGTACTGGAGGTAGGCTGATCGTTCGCGGCGTTGAAAGACCCGTGGTTTCCGGTGCCGAATACAGATAAGCCGGTATCGGTCCTCCCCTCCAAGTAGGGTTGGGGTACGTTTCACCCTCTGGTGCCGTTGCGGGGCTCTTTGGCATGTGGACATCATTCGCATTGTGGGCATTGACATATGGAGATGGAGTCGCAGGGGAGGGATGGATGTTGTGCGAGTGTTGTAATGACGTAGGGGCAGGTAATGGGGCAGTCGCTTGACTTGTTTGTATGTTTGAGTGCGGCAAAGCAGGAGCGTTGTATGGGTTATGCATCTTGACAGGCTCGGACGACGACTGATTGGTAAATGGGGCGAAAGTCCGGTCGATGGCAGTCCTCTTGGAAGCATCCGATCGTTTTCTAGACGCCTGAGGTCGCCTGTTCGCTACCCGAGCACTCTGATACTGGCCAGCAGGAGGGGATAAGTGGCTGAGTGTGGGAATATCATCAATAGTCTGGAGATCATTGACGGTTCTCTCAGTAAAATACGCAGCTGTGCAATGACTTTAGAACATTCTGTCTCATTTGTTTCGCAAGGCACGCACTCAAGTGCCATTTTCTCCTGCCTTCCCGCTTGTTCACCCAAGCCGAATAGGTCTGCTTGATCAACTGGTCCCATTCATCTGGGGCGTCGTTAGGCCTGATAAAGGTTTGTCAGTCTTACTCACGTCAGATTTCCACTACGTAGGCGCACTTGATCTGATAATAGAAAAGGAACTCCTGCAATTGAAATAAGCGCTGGAACACATTTTACTTCTCTCTGAAGACTTACATCTCGAACGCGCGATGCAGTCCATCTCTTTCCTTCGGTAAATCGCTCTATCCCTAGTCCCGTCACGTCGACGGTGTGCGATCCTCGTTCCTCCCACACGTAGATACACCCCGACCCCAAGGCCTCTCTTTCCTCTGCGTCTAGGCGCCTCTTGATCCTCTCCAGGTGCCCCTTCTGCACAGCATGGAATATTCTGTGGGCATCGGAAGTCGAGCGGATACGAACATTTGTGAGTGTGGGCTGCTGCATTATTGCTGGCCTAAGGTCACAGGGTGGTAGCGGAGTGGTCCAAGAGGGTCCAAGTTACGGAACGGCTTGTACTACATATAGGGATTAAACAAGATACATAAGGTCCAAATCAAATCCAAATGATGATCAGAAGCGGATGATCTGTAAAGCATGTTTCCAGAAAGTCCCCTGAATATTGATGGATCCTATTGTAGACTAGTTTCTCGTCAGGTTCGTTTAAGTTCGTCAGGGCTCGCCATTTCGCTTAACCACCTGACACAAATCGATCTCGATTGCATTTGAGAACTCTAATCACTCTATAACTCTCCGATTGCAAAGACGGGCCATATTCTTTGAGCGTCTACCTAGTATCCAATACATTCCTGACTGTTCAATATAGTTTCAAAAAGGGCCAATAAACTAGTTCCATGTGTCTTCGGGTTGAAATAGGTAACCGGCCTATGTCCGATTGCATCGCCAGCCATGTTTCTAGTGATGTGGCGCATTTATGACAGGCCACGACCTCTAAAACTTGTGGATGGAATATCAGTATGTCCGAAAGGTAAGATATTATATTCCAATCATGGTGTAAGAGCTGTTAGTGGTATTTCTATGCAAATCCTGTGATAATGAGCCAAAGTGAAGTACATTCAAAATCATCCACATAGGTGCCTCACTAACTAATTAAACAAAAGCACTCCCCGCCGGTGATTTTTTGGACAAATTGTGTGGCATGCAGGCTCATGTAGGATGTAGTATATACACGTGCCACATCTAGATTGAATATCTACATGAATGTTCTCTTCATCCGCACTTCAACCGGGTCCGTCTTGGGTAAGAATGTCATATTGTATATCTCTGCGACAGCGCAACTTGTCTAAAATTAAACATTGAGGAGAATGCTAGATAACATGACTACATATGTAGAAAGCCACATCCGATCTGTGATGGGGACCTTCATAGAAACATCGATGTTAAGTACGATACTTAAGTATGGCCCATTGTGGTGATTTGCAGGATGTTGGAGCCAGGTCCAAGCTTCTAGAACCAGCCGTTGATATGAAGACGAACAAAGCGAGAAGAAAATAAATAAATAATTTGTTTTAATAGCCAGATATTAGTTCAATAGCCTATCATTAATCAAACCAGAGGTGGTTTGAAGAAACGCACCTTGGAAGACCTCGGGGAAATTACGCAGACAAGATCAATGTGTGAGAAAACAAGTATCGTCGATATCGACGAAATAGCAAACATCCACAAAGCTCTGGGTGAATCCAAAACAGTTTATACCGAAGTCACCTACTTTTTTTTTGCAAAGTGCACAAGACGTAAACCTGTTCAGTACCCTGTGGCTCTGTCCATGCTTAACCCTCATGACGATCCGCACAGAATTACGCTGCAACCGTCTTTACAATTGTCGAAATGTTTGGTCTCGCCGAAAAAGCAGAAAGCCTGTGTACATAATTTGCCACCGGCTCCCAGGATGCTATTACTAGTGCTTCACATCTAACTCTCTCATCTCATCGACTGATTTGCGAGAGTGAATCCACAGCTCTGAAAGCCGCTGTTGACGTTGGAATGTTCGCATGACATTATAAGATAGGGGTCAATTTCGATTTCTCATTTCCTTTCATTTTGAGGGAGTTTCCACGCAAATTGCTGAAATTCGGAAGGTGGAATATGCCATGTACGATTTACATAAGCATATGGACTGGGTTCTTTCAAACTTTAATTGAAATTCTATGCACAATTACGTTGGAATTGAACCGGAACTGTCAAAAGGGTCCCATACGTGGTACAGTTCTGAAGCTGTACTTGATTATCTGACTTTCCTCTCCGTTTATAAAGGCTGAAATGAAGATTACCTCGTTTTTCATCAACCTAACCAACCAGCCAACAACCAGCACTTCACTTTTCTCTTGAACACAGCTCACTTACAATTAATATGTTTCGAGGATGCTTTATACTCAAAGACACCTCGAATACGAGTCTGCGACCCTGGCCTCTGCTCATAGATCCTACGAAGGAACAATACATTCATTGGAGACTTTCAACGCCTTAGGCGCAAGCCCGGGGCCTTTCCCAGATGGACTAGCATGATCATGCATGCGCTTTATATAAATATAAAAGATTGTATCGATTTGTTCTTTCGACAGAGAGGATACTTACCATAGTCAATTTCCCCTACAACACAACCCTCGGAGACTATGTTCACTATTTAAAGAGATGTGGGACTCAAATAGCGCGTGGAGGGACCGTTATCTCAACCAGCGAAATCGACAAATTGTGGCGAGATGCAAAGCTTTGCGAACTCCGTTGCCAGGAGAAGTTGGACGCAATAAGAGTGAAGTTTATTCCGAATCATGAACAAGCTAACGATCCCTTTACCATGTATTTTAGGAATCCATTCTAACGGCTCAGGCAAATCGAGGCAGTACTCAGCATAGGCTCAGATAACGAATATGTGTCACCAAGCGTTAAAAGCGAAGGCATTGACAGATTCCAATCTATTTCCGCGACACCCAAATGTAGAAAGAAGATTGCCGAATGTATCCATCAGGCCATACTGTCACTTGTGTACATACATGAACTGTAGTTACAGTACATAGTAACTGTTTGCATATTTGACTGTAGTTACCGGAAGACACATATTGCTAGTTTTGGGAATTGAACCCTCAACGGTTTACTTAAAATACAACACATTAGTAACTAGAACTACTAGACTAAAGGGTATGTTTAAAAATATTTGAATATATCTAGACCTATACCAATAATGTAACCAAATCTCTAACCAAAGCCTCAACAAAGTTCTAACTGAAACTCTAAATGAAAGTCTTCACACATAGTCCCTAAATGGAGGGCCTAACTAAACCCTGACACTGGCCCTGGCAGCCTGTTGTGGCGTAGCACAGGTATATAAGCCTCAAATTCATTAATATTTCGATGACCTTCTTGGGCTACTGGTCTGTTGTTACACTGAATTTATTAAATCAGTAGGTCTTTGGTTCCATTGGTTCTATTGGCCCTATTGGCAATTTTTTTTACCGTCATGTGTGTGCACACATGCCCATTGTAATGACAGTCATATGTGCACACATGTCTATGCATATGGTAATTACAGTTAAATATGCACACTACAGTCAATACATGTACACAACTGCCAGCGACAGGTGATGTAATTTTTGAGAGAGAAGGATCACATTGCAAAAGTGACCGAATGAATAGGACCGTCTACATATGGCGTCACATTATGAAGGCTTGCTCCTTGTCCTGACCAACGTCGACGTGGACATACGAGTTGCTAACAAAGCGACAAGTGCCAATAAAAATAAATACCTTTGACTTAAACCTGCGGAACGGCAAATGGTCATTGTAATCCAAGTGACTTGCACTGGTTATTTCTAGGTTATATCTGGAGAGCACACAGAGATAAAAATTCCGCCAGGTAGATTTCGTATCATCATAAATCGCAATAGAACCAAGAGGTGTCACATCAGCGACCAAGTTGCGAGTTCGCAGTGCAAAGAGAACATCGTAGCAAGTGGGACGCCAAGAATATGTGCACAGCCACGGATGTTAACCACTCAAATGGAAACCATGATCAAGAAACGTACTCGCCCCCAACCACGCGTCCGGGAGATATCACCGGACACACGAGAAGAGCCTGAAGTCGATGATGAAGACGAACAGAATCTACCGTACGCCCCAAATGTAAACCGACAATGTGGCTTTGTTCCCTAATGAACCGCTGAACTGTAGCCTCGCAGACCTCATTGAACTCCGAAAATTAAGAAGGTCTCGGCAAGGAATAGATGCCTCCAAACTCAACAAGGGCGATGTTCGAAAGAAGAAGAAGAGGCCAAGAGAAGAGGAAGGAGACAAAGGAGGGTTGAGGAAGAGTGCCCGGGAAGAGGAAGAGGAGTGCGTATTCAGGTGTATACTCTGATATCGACTCAGTCATGGTGTTTTCTAGGGATGATGAAGAGAAAGAAGCACGGGCTCGAAGAGTTGTACGTGCAAATAACTTCACGCAACAGACAAACGCCCTCGATGTGGACAAGCATATGTATGTCCCTCTCTCTTTCATGGCATTTCTTCCTTAACCAGCTTCCACCAGGATGGCGTATATTGAGGAAAACTTGAAGATTCGCAGCAAACCCAGAGAAGACTCGGACGATGAGAAAGGTCCACCAGATCCACAAGAAGCACTGTACAACTTGGCCGACCGGTGGAAGGTCGACAAGCAGAAACCTACTGAAGATGGCAGCGTAACAAACAGCCTTACTATGCTGACTGCTATACCCGAGGTGGATCTTGGAATGGAGTGCGTAAATGCTTTCTCTTCTTGATGACAATTGACACCAGGCACAGTGCTCGCCTCAAAAATATCGAAGACACAGAGAAGGCTAAGCGTGTCGTCGCAGAAGAGAGGCAGGACCGGCGAAAACCAAACCACGATGAAGAACACCTTGTAGCCTCTCGATGTAGGGCCTGTACCAACTTTCAGCTTGATCTCTTCTGAGACAATTACAGTCTACCGTCCAAATCTCAAAACGAAGTCGGATTCTGACATTTTACGAGACGCCAAGTTGGAAGCGTTGGGATTGCCCCCTCAAGACCACCAATCGAGACAATCCGATCATGAAAGGCAACAAATGGCTACTGACGAAATGGTTCGTTCCAGCATGATAATTCTTACGACCTCACCTCATGGCTTATACAGGTCATGGAACGTTTCAAAAAAAGAATGCGAAAATAATCCTGATGTTTTTTCTCTTCTGTTCGCAAAACTACTCAATCACTTCTCTAGGAAAGTCAAAGGATCAGTTTCTTCAGCTTTCCAAAGTTGGGCGTCCCTAGTCCAGTGACTACAGTTTGCTGTCAGCCTCTAGTTGATAAACATGTATTAACCAATGTACACACCTGGGTCCCAGCCAACCGTGGCCTGTCCCAAGACTACATGTCAGCAATGAAGCACTTGAAGACACAGCACTCACGTTGAAGCCCGTCGTGCCGCATCCTGAGTTGTGGCCAATGGTAATGTCATTGAAGCCATCAAGACCCTTCGTATAAAGCAATGGGTTCAGGAAACCCAGAGGTGGCAATTTGTTGTTTAGGCGGACATCGTTGAGGAGAGCCACAATACCCGCAAACGCAGGTGCAGAAGCTGAGGTGCCTCCGATGAGTCTTGGTACCCCAGCCAAGAAAATGGAGTAACGGTCGCTTTGTGCCGCTACATCAGGAATACCCTGCGACGAGTCATGATCAGGATTGGTTTCCCCAAGATGATGTGTGGTTCTGTACATACCCTTCCTTTACTGAAGTCGGAGATCAATTACTGGTATGGGTCGGTAACGAAATGTCATTACTTACGGATTATATAGATCTTTGTATGTTTCTTTCCCTAGAGCCTTGACGTAGTCACCAGCAGCCTTCTCTTGGTACCAGGGGCGATGGAACTGTCACCCAGTCAGAGTGGAGCGTAGATTGGCAGCGAAGATCAAATTCGTACATAGTCACTGAATCCACCTCCAGAAAAGAATCGAGAAACTGCTTCTTCGGGATAGTGAACAGTCCCTCCTACTGAAGTAACGCTATAGAGATTGTTGTGAGCATTGCGCCACTTACAAGAAAATGGCATAATTCTACTTACTATGGACACCTATTCGCTGGTTCTATGAGTCACTAGAGAGCATGACAGTATGCAACTCACGAAGCAGGAAACAGAGGAATAAATCTAGTGATATTCCGGCCATCATTGGTGAAACATTGCTGAGTCTCTGGGTTTGGGTCATTGTCGCCAACGCCCCAGTCGCCAGAAGAAAACAATAGTGTAGTCCCCCGGGCTCCTGAAACGAGGTCGATATGAGATTCTGATTTGTGTGTCTGTGGTAGAACACACCAAGTTGAGCGAACGATGAGCACACGCGTTGTGCGTAGCTTTTGGGCACTGGCCAAGAGTTCAGTGTAATTACTGACGTGTGAGGGATTATTTAAAACTTACCGGTTTGTTCGTCATCACCATAGCTTGTAGAGATCGTGAGAGGTATCTTTCCATGAGACAGGACATATTCAAGCCAGTCAGCATAAGGTCTGTAGATGTGATCTCGAGTAAGGCTTGTGGTAGAAAATTGCATATAATCAGTTGGCTCAACTCATTAGTATTTTCGGTAGTTATTGAATCTGGTTTGAAGGGTGGGCTGCCAGCGGTTGACCAGAAGGTCCCCTTGGTGGGTTGACACTTGATTAGACGTCACAAGGGAGGTAACATATGAGAGGGTACTTGCAGGAATAGGAAAAGAGAGCCCAAATGCGTACTGCACATCCAGTGCGGCCTCTGCACCAGACTCGGATAAGTTCTGGCTATTTTGGCCACCTTGGCCAATGCAAATTAATAAATTGCTCTGATGGTCCCTCAAAGACAAACATACCTTTGACAGAATGGTAAATGTACGAAGAGTTGGCAGCTTCTGGGAGTTGAACGGCATAGAAAGATTGAAGATCCTGGATGTTTGCATATTCTTCGAGGTATCCCGTAATACCAATCGAGTTTCCTTTGGCGGTAGGTTTGTAATCGACAAAGTTATACAACTGTTGGAGACATTTAAGTGTGATTGTGGTGTTACAGCTAGCGTCGATCGTGACTCCATCAGTGGTCAGAACAGAGGCTGCACCATTAAATTCGCTGAATTGTGCTGAGTCAGTTTCGTCGGCGAACAAGGATGTGGACCTCATTTTTTTGAGTTGTGCAAACATCGTGGTAGGCTGGATGACATCAATGTGGTCGTGCACGTTCTCAGGGAGGCTATAGCGAGTAGTTCTGACAATCTGATCACCACTAGAATGATGAATCCAGACATTATATTTCTGTAGTATTCGAAGTTCAATGAGCCAACTGTGCTACTTGTCTTGATACGAAAGGGACCTACGGTGTCGAGCATCTTCTCTGCTAGGCTGATGGGAATCGTCAAAGTGACCCAATCCTTGGCGGGCGAACGAGCGAAGTCGCTTTCCGTTAGACCATGAAAAGCGAGCCATTGGTTGACAACATCAAGGCTGTTGGGGTGAGGTGCAACAAGCTCTTCCACTTGCTCCTTGGACAAGTGTTGACCGTAACGTGAATGAAACGGGTCACTAATTTCGTAGAGGTGTTTTTCCAACAGATTGAAGTCGGGCTGAGGGAGCCCAATGCGAAGCACTATGGTGTGATTGGCGGGTGGAACACCCCCTTTCACCCATCCGTGTGGAGGCTGCACAGTCTCCTTGACCTTGTGAGTGGATGGAAGATAAGGTGCAGCATAGCTTCCCGTAGAAAGAAAAAGAGGCAGGAGGCAGAGAAACCCACGGAACGAGAAGACTATCATGAGGACTTAGGTTTTAATTGTCAGAGGTCGTCGTATATAACTCCTGAGTCCCGATAAGGTTACCCGATAGCAAACAGGCAGCCCAGTCCCTTGTACCTAACGCTCTTAAGGCGGCGCGGCACAAGTGATGTCGTTATCCAGAGCTTCATGTACCGCGTGCTTGTAATCAAGAATCATACAGTTAAACGCTCCACTTTGGCCTTGGCTCCAGTATTGTTTTCATGAGACGAAAACCAGCACACATGGCAACATGACAGCGCCTACTTCGGGGATCGTGAACATCGCGTGTCCCGTCGGCTGAAGCATGACAGCACGACAACCGAAGTTATGAAAGTCTGTACATGCTTACATGTAGACATTTCCACGTGGAACAAACATTGACGAAGTTGATGGCGATGGATGAAGCAATGTAAGCCCAGGGCAGAACTCGTACTGCTACATATAGAGCATGAAGCGGCTGAATAGGTATCTGTTCAGTTGTCTCGCCTTTTAGGTGTATAAATTCTCATGTGCGTGCTTGGAACCACGCTTACAGCCAAGTCCTCTCCACAGACAATATCGTGTTATATGTAGACCCTCCATTTGCATTGCATGAGTCAACAACAGTCGAGTTCAGTGACAAAAGATAGAAAATCATACAATTCCCTGTGGACTAAGCTTGACCTCTTCAAAGTACGAGTTTCTTGAGCTCTTTGATGTTGGGCGTGCCCAGTCCAGTAACTGCAAGTGAAGGTTTGAGAATGCCATTGAAGTTTCTGACGAACCCACCTGGATCCCACCCTTTCGTACACTAAATCCCCAATCAGTAAAACCGTTTAGTGACAACATAGGAAGGATCATTTACGTTGAAACCGATTGTACCACATCCGGAGTTATGCCCAACGGTGATGTCGTTGAATCCCTGCAAGCCCCTAGAATACAGCAGCGGGTTTAAGAAGCCAAGAGGAGGGAGCCCCTGGGATAGACGGTCGTCGTTCAAAAGCGCAACAAGGCCAGCGAATGTTGGAGAAGATGCTGATGTACCTCCTATGGATCTCGGCACACCAGAAAGGTAGATACGGAAGCGATCCCCCTGCGCAGCTACGTCAGGAATGCCCTGTTGATCTCGATTAATTGAAGCCAAAGGCGCGAATCGTGATGCTACATACCCTCCCTTCGCTTTTTAAGACATAATCAATAGCGATAAGCGGCCAATTCAGTATTTGTTAGGTGGTCCGAGCTCACGGGTTGTAAAGGCCATCATATGTGCTGTCGGGGAGGGTCTTCAAGAATGCTTTGACAGCTTTGTCCTGATAACTGGGCCGTTTGAACTGCACAGACAAGTCAGTCGGCATACGAAGGATGAACCAACCATTGGCTCACATAATCGCTAAATCCACCACCAGAGTAAAAACGCGTAACGGCTACTTCAGGGACACCGACAGTCCCTCCCACAGACGTAACACTTGAAGTACATGTCAATGTTATGAGCCTACAAGAGAGAGAGAGAAAGCTCTCACTAGGGGCATCTGAAAAGGGTTTGTGATATATTCAATGGCTGAATTGAGAAACGTACGACGCAGGAAACAGTGGTTGGAACCTCGTCGAGTTTTTTCCGTCATTCGTGAGGCAGGTCTGCTTCGCAGGGTCCGAGTTACCGTCACCGACACCATAATCCCCGGACGAGAAAGTCAAAGAAATTCCACGAGCGCCTAAATTTGTGTCAACATCTTCTCGACGCATGAATTGAAAACGCTGACCGAGTTGAGCAAGACTTCTACAAGCACGAATGGCGTAGCTCTTGGGAACTGGGAAAATGAGCCGGCTGGAGTTGGAACGGATTATTTAAGCTCACCAGTCTGCTCGTGATCACCATAACTAGTGGAGATAACTAGAGGAGGATTTGGATGGGCGAGGATAAAGTCCAACCAGTCCTGGTATGGTCTACGCGCTGTTGTTAAAGGCCGAACTGACTTCGAAAAATGATCTTAACTCACTCGTTGGTGTTGGCAGGCGTACCAAGATCAGGTAGAAAAGGGGGACGACCTCCAGTCGTATAGAAAGTACCCTGGAAAACAACCATTGAAATTTAGAGAAGTCGCGGATGAAGATTCAATGGAATGTATTACTGGAATTGGATGCGACAAACCAAACGCAAACTGGACGTCGAGATTAGCCTCGGCTCCTGCCTCTGACAAGGTCTGATTGTTTAGGCCACCTAAACGAAAAAGAGTAGAATCATGAGACACCAGAACAAGTTGGCCAAGTGAAAAGGTACCTTTGATCGGTACAACGGTGAACGAGGAATTGACCGCAGCAGGGACCTGTTCAGCATAGAACGATTGGAGGTCCTGAAAATTTGCGAATTCTTCAAGATAGCCTGTGATGCCGATTGAATTGCCTCGGGCGTGTGAAGTCAAGCCAACGGCATTGTAAAGCTGTTGAAGGCACTTGACAGTGATGGTGGTGTTGCAGCTCGCATCGACTGTAACCCCAGTTTCAGCGTTAACAATGGGAGCCAAGTCTTTCGCAAGCGGCGAAGCTTCAGCCTCCTCAGACCAAACAATTGTTGACCTCATTCCCCGGAGCTGTCCAAACATAGTAGTGGGTTGGATGACATCGATGTGGCCATGAAGGTGTTCCGGAAGGCTGTAGGCTGTAGTCCGAACAATGCTATCCCCGTTGTCATGTTTCCAGACGTGGTATGTCTAGTACCAGGTGTTTATTTTTTCGGCGAAGTAGCTTGATTCTACTCACAGTATCCAACATCTTCTCTACCAAATGGACCGGAAGCGTTAGAGTGAGCCAATCCCCGGCAGATGAACGAATGACATCGTTGTCTTGAATATCATGCGACCTGAGCCAATCGTTAACAGCGTCGATGCTGTCCGGGTGGGGAGCAATGAGCTCGTCCACCTCTTCTTTCGACAAGTGTGCCCCGTATTTGGGATGGTCCGGGTCGCTCACTTCGTAAAGATGGGTTTCGAGGACCTCGAAGTCAGGCTGAGGGAGGCCAACACGAAGAACGATCTTGTGATCGGCATGCGGCGTACTGTGCTTCGACCAGCCACGAGGAGGGACAACAGTTTCCTTGAGCCTGGTCGCAAAGGGTCTGGGAGACGTGGCGGCGTAAGGAATCAACGCAAGGAAACAGAGTAAGCCACGACGAGAAATGGCACGCATGATGGGCTGGCTTAAGTATCATTAAGATGAAAAGCTTTATATACCGGGCGGCGGGAAGATCGTTTAGGCCTAATCATACATTCCATACTAACCGGTGTCGTGCACAAGCCTGAGACCTGGGGGCCATGGTGTACAAGTCGACTTTTAAATCTATTTTTAGCGTAGCGCCATCAAAAGCGCTCGCGTGCTCTTGAACGCATGTCGGTAGGCTGATACTGCAAGTTGTGAGCATAATAAGCCACTTATAGGGGACATTCTTGGACAGCTCATTTCGCCCCAAGTCATTTCGCATTTCGCCCAGCGTCGATAACCTAATAGGCAATGTGGAGGGAATGATTGAAATCATGTCCATTCGAGGGCTCATGCGGACTTACCAGGTTTAGCGTCATTCTGCCACACCCACATGGTTACCACAGAATGGAGTGGTTTCATGTCCGATCAAACTCTTTGTCAAGCTTGCATAGATCACCGCTCTTTACCATGATATTCGCATATGCGCGATAACCAGTTTACCTCAAAGGTTCAAAGGACCAGTGTTTTGAGCCGGAAAAATATTTTAGAGTAACAGAGCAGACGATTTGGGGATAAACATACGAGCTCACAGTTGTACCACTTGGAAGTTCTGCTTGGGAGCATGCGGTCATAATCGTGGGCGTAATGTAAGGGCAGTTGCACATGGCGAAAATGAATCTAGATCACAGCTGATGCATGATGTTCAAAAGACAACACAGAGAAGACAACAGCACAGAAAGTTCTTTAAATTCAAGATAGATTCGAGTACAATGAAGCCCATGGGAGTCGTCACAGGACGAGTTTCTTAAGTTTCCCGAAGTTGGGTGTACCTAGACCAGTCACTTGCATCAAAGTGAACGTCAGTCACAAATTCATGAAAAGGCGTGGGTGTCTTACCTGGGTCCCATCCTTTCGTCGCCTAAGGTCCCACAATGAGCGATAGCCACATCACACAAAAAGTAAGTAGACATACGTTGAAACCAGTCGTACCACATCCAGAGTTGTGGCCGAGCGTGATATCATTGAATCCACTCGCAGCCTTTGAATATAGAAGAGGGTTCAAAAAGCCTAAAGATGGCTTTCCGTGTGCAAGCCGAACATCATTCAGGAGAGCTACAAAGCCCGCGAATGCTGGCGATGACGCCGAGGTACCACCAATGAGAATCGGCCGCCCACTCAAGAAAATCCTGTAGCGATCAGATTGCGCCGAAACATCAGGAAAGGCCTAAATTATGGGATGAGAACACAGCCCTTGAAGGGTGACATCTGAACGACATACCCTCCCTGCCCTGACGAGCAAAGGGCGTTTAGCGGGACAATTATGAATCAACGTGGAGCGCGACTCACGGGTTGAAAAGTCCCTTGTATGTTCCTTTGGGAAGGGCTGCTAAATAATTATTGACAGCTTCTTTTTGGTATGATGGTTGTTTGAACTTTTTGAGCAGTGTCAGCTATGCGGCAGCCCGGTACTTTTCCGTGCACTAACGTAGTCACTAAAACCGCCACCCGAGAAAAATCGAGAAACAGCTACTTCTGGAATATTCGTCGTTCCACCGACAACAGTGACACTATATAAGAAATTAGGTCAAAGATGTCAGCTCAATGACTTGTTGAAGCTCATAGTACTGACAAAGGACATCTAGAGAACTGTGAGAAGATGTATGTACATTGTCAGAATTCAAAACGTACGATGCTGGGAAGCTGGGAATGAATCTGGTAACATTGCGGCCGTCATTAGTGAAACACTGTTGGGTAGCAGGGTTGGGGTCATTATCTCCGACACCTCCATCTCCAGAAGAAAACATGAGGGAAACCCCGCGAGCACCTGATAAAAAAGTTAGATTATTTGCTGAGGTAGCGTAGTGTGTGAACCAACCGAGCTGAGCAAACCCTTGGCATGCACGACGTGCAAAACTTTCAGGAACTGAACATGAAGGAGTAATTTGGCTGTAGAAGGATTTTCCAAAAACCGAGTTACATACCCGTTTGCTCGTCGTCACCGTAGCTCGTAGAAATAGACAACGGAGGGTGGGCTTGGTTGAGAACAAAATCAAGCCAGTCAGTGTACGGTCTGTATATAAAAGTCAATATCGGTATGAAAAGGTGCGTGTGACATACTCGTTGGTATTTGTGGGTGTTTTTACATCAGGCTTAAAGGGGGGTCGACCTGCAGTGGAGTAAAAGGTCGCCTGCGAATGTTCAGTGAAGAAAGAGGCCTGGATAATCATGGTCGCATACCGGAATTGGGTGAGATAAACCAAAGGCAAACTGAACGTCTAGTCCAGCTTCAACTCCAGCCTCTGACAATGTCTGGTTGTTGAGCCCACCTATCAGTGACTTAAGATCATAAACAAAGATTACCGATTATGAGGCCTTCCTTACCCTTCACAGAAACAAACTTGTAGGAAGAGTTCAACGCATCGGGCCTTTGGTCCGCATAGAACAACTGTAGATCTTGAAGGTTCGCAAATTCTTCGAGATAACCAGTTATACCGATGGAGTTTTGCTTCGGCACTGACGGAACGAATCCAACGGCATTATAAAGCTGTTGCAGGCACTTGATGGTGATTGTAGCGTTACAACTGGCGTCAACTTCGGCGCCCGTCGAAGCGTCCGTTATGGTGGTAGCAGCCAAAGTTTGAGCCTTCTGAGACGCTCCTTCAACTTCCTCATCAAGCCAAACGATCGTCGACTTATCACGCTTAAAGCGTCCAAACATGGTCGTGGGCTGCACGACATCGACATGCCTGTGAAGGTTGTCGGGTAGACTATAACTGGTAGTTCTAACCATCTCGTCGCCACTGCTGTGCTTCCAGACGTTGTATTTCTAACCGAATTCCGTTAGCATTAGGGAAATATCAATTAGCTGATGGATTACTCACTGTGTCTAACATCTTCTCTGCCAAGCTAACGGGAATCGTAATTGTTACCCAATCCTTGGCTGGAGACCTGACAATGTCGGCCTCGTAGATGTTATGGGACTCCAGCCATTCATTGACAGCTTCGAGACTATCTCGGTGAGGAGCAACCAGTGCCTCGGTCTCTTCTTTGGATAGATGGGCGCCATAGCGGTCGTGATAAGGGTCACTCACTTCATAGAGGTGCTTTTCCAAGAGATGGAAATTAGGCTGGGGGAGGCCAATGCGAAGGACGATATTATGATCTGCAGGGGGAATTCCAGACTTCATCCATCCGCGAGGAGGCAATATGCTTTCCTTGACCTTGGGGGGGCCAGGGAGTGCCCAAGCATTCAAAGCACTGAGGCAGAGGACGGAGAGGAGCCCACTCGAAGGGATTCGCATGGGTGTTGGATGGGTGGACGCACTCAGGAAACGGCTGGTTTATATACAATTTAGTTGTCAGCGTGCCGTGATGTGCATCTCACGGATGGAGTGCTGAACAGCGCTTTTCATGCATGTGGACTATTCTTAGCTGTTGTTCTATGACGGGAACGTCGTTTAGAAATTGGGCAAGCATCAGATCACCATGTGCAACTCACCGCCATTTGCATAGGATGTGTATAGAATATACCCAGTACACACCCATCGACGGTTTTTTGGAGCGAACAAGGAATGGTCCATATGTAAAGGATGATTTTGAAGCGAACAATGACGGTATTACTTTAATAGTTTGATAACTGTTTATGCAACTTGTCACTTGGCTTGTGTACAGATTGTCCCTTCAACGCCACTATAAGCTAGATTATTGACCCCACCTACCTTAAATGGAACAAGGAGCCTCCTCGGTGTCGTGTTGGTGTCGTGTTGACGTCCTAGTTAGCTCCATGATCAGAATTCGAGAGATACATTGGCAACGGGAGAGAAAAAAAGGTCCAGAAGTCCAAAAAGACCCGTTACAGTAGGAATTATGCCAAACTGAAAGCTTGGGTTAGCCCCTTGGAGATGAACCTGGTTGTGTGGTCGAGATTAAGAACTCATTTGCACTTGTTTTGCTGCAGCGCCTTCGTAGAATTTTTGATCAGCCCCTTGACCATACACGAACAGGTTACAGTATGGCTGGGACAGATTCAATTTCCGTTTTCGCGGAAGGAACGTTCGAAGAGCAGGCAAGGATTTCAAATATGGGTATTGACTGATAAGATCTCAACTTTTTATGACAGATCCAGGAGTTGGTGAACTATATTGTTCGAAATCGATCTGAAGAGGAACGTGCCGCATTTATTCGACCATTCCAAGATGCCCTCAAGACAAGCGAAGGTCAAAAGCCCCTTGAGGATGATGTCGAGTGGAAGCGCAGCCTATTCCAGATGGTATCTGTTGAAGTGAAAACCCTTGGGGACGGGACGGAGAAGGGTGCGTGTTACACACCACGAAATTTACCCATGCTTATCGCGGTGAAAGCAGAGATTGAGGGTTTCTTCAACCTTCTCTTTTCTCATCTGTACTCGTTGCACGCGTCTGATGGGGCCGACACGAAAGCTTACGTCGATACTTTCATTCAACTTCTCACACAACAAGCCCCGACACAAAAGATCCTCACTTACCGCATGTGCGCTCATTCATTTCTCTACTTTTGTCTCTCCATAATTATTGGCTCAGACTATCCAATCTTTTCAATGCTACCGAACACACATCGCCACTTCGTCCAGTCATTTACACCGCCCTAATACACACGGCCAGCGCTAATGGCGACCTTGATGCACTCCAAATCACTCGTGCAAATGTCGACAAATGGATTTCGGAATGGAACGTCCCCCAAACTGAAAAAGCATCTTTCCTTAAAACCATCTCTGGCGCATACGAGGCAAACTCTCAGACGTATGTGACTTCTCGTTTACTTACTATCCTCGGAGTCGCTCACTTCCCTCTCTAGTGATAAAGCCTACGAATATGAGCGACTTTATATCGAGACCCTCCCATCAACATCGACTGCTGCTCATGACGGCGCTGTTAGCCTGATAGCTACCGCTCTCAGGTTACCCACTGTCTTTGACTTCGACCCTCTATTCAAAATCGACGCTGTCGTCTCTGTAAAGGACCACGAGCTATACTCCCTCCTTCAAATATTCCTTAGCCAAGGCCTCCCAGAATTCACGGCCTGGGAGGGTTCACACCCTGACGCCCTCGCCAAATACAGTGCGTACGCTGTCTATGGTATGACCTACGACTAATATGTTGCTCGTACAGGCTTAGACCGCGCACAATTGGAATGCAAAATCCGTCTGCTTACCCTGGCGTCACTTGCCTTCCAATATATTGGCCGTGATTTACCATACTCAAAAGTAGCCGATGCGCTCCAAGTGGACATCGCAGAGGTTGAAAAATGGGCCATTGATGGTAACACAGCTTTCATACCTAAGCAACATAATTCTATTGTTGACCAAAATTCCAGTTATCCGGGCGCAATTGGTGTGGGGTAAACTGTCCCAGACAGCGCAGAACCTGCATGTCACAAGGGCGACCGCACGGACGTTCGAGAAGGTCCAGTGGAAGGCTCTGGAAAAGAGGCTCTTGGCATGGAAGGCTGGGCTCAGCGGGGTCTTGGATGTTGTTGTGAATGCGAAGCGACAAGCAGGACTTGGCCAGCCTCAAAACGTAGCCTGAATATAGATGATGTCATATCCGGGAATGAGAGGTGCTTTCCCATTTCTAATATAGTTTTTGAGCCTTGGGAACCTCGGGCCCAGTTACTTATCGGTCATGGAAACGTTTCAAGTCTATCATATTACCACGAAGCCCCGAAGAAGTGCTGCCCATGGGCCAAAAGAAACCACCCTCGAATTGAGTTGTCATGAGGAGTAGCTACCTCGCCTGATCTCCAACGAAGCCCTCAGATATAAGGAGCACATGGAGGTACGATTTCTCTCTGTGACATCTATTTCCGTCAATACGACGTAAGTATATCCAAAAGCTATCTACCTCTACATCTCCATGTCTATCACCATTCACCGTCAAACCCGACAAATCCTAGAAATCCGTCATTAGCTTCTGAATCTATCAATTACGATTATGCAAACATACCAGTCAGGAGAAATATAGGGAAGAATCGCTTCTTCTCGAGTGTAGCACACCAGTTCCAGGCGCTGGTGAGCCTTCCGTCGATGCAGCTACCAGCATCGAAAAAGTTGTCGGCTCCAGAGCCATCGAATCCATGACGGAAGAAATCACCCAGGATCTCTCGCATCAGGTTCTCTATCGATCCAAACTCGTCTTCTATGTACGAAAGCAATGCTGGTTTCTCGGCGAACGATGGTATTTGAGAGAGGGTGGTGCAAATGGGGAGAAGGATGCGGTATATTTGGGTATATTTGTCGATGAACATCAAGGCATTTGGAACGTTGTGATCGCCCATGTGGATGACGCTTGATCCTATCCAGGTCCCAACGCTTTTTTGGGCCTTGTGCAGGATGTTGTGCATCATGCGGGATGTTTTTGGGGATGCCTGAACGCGATTCAAGCCCTGGCCAGTATCACGCAGGCGGTATGGGACGTTCTCAGCAAGCAGATCTTGCTCAGTCAACGACCAGAGATGGAACATATCTACAAAAAATCATTTAAGTCTATGACTAGTCCATGATGAAACCATTGTCTTACCATGTAGAATTTCTTTCCACAAAGTCAAGCTTTGGAGGACATAGGCGTACTGCTTTCCGTGATCATGAGAGAGCCTCGCACCACCTCTTCCACTCCGGATAGCAAGGCTCCTCTTGCTGTCAGTAGCTTGTGTTGGATGGAAATGCTCCTTCAGAAAGTTTATCATCCGTTCGCATGGGTCTCGATTGGCGCGAAGAAAGGCGTGATTATCACCGATGGAGTAAAGGCATTGGCGTATCTTTTCTTGGCAAAGGCCATTCTGTTCGTAACGTGCTGCAAGGGTCTCAATAGCCCGTTCCTTGCTTTTGATATCCCTTTGAACCTCTCGCCGTGGGCGGCCTTCGGAATAGATTTCCTTGGTTGCAATGGTGACGAGGTCGTCTCGTAGGAGATCGACCGCCCCATGCTGCTCCAAAACAGTATACACAGTCTTGATTGGCCGAATGCAAGAGAAATTCAGAAGGTCCTTAACGTCTGGTGATTGGCTGTCCTGTAGAGAAGGTCAGCAGATGAAAATAATACACAAAGTGTCTCCAACCTGTAGGAGGTATATGAGCTTTCCGTACGTAGTCCGCATCTTGTCGGGGTTCATGATCTTGTGTCTACGCCCCAGTTCAAATATTTGTTGATAAAACTCTGCGTTAGATTCGAAATCACGATCCGTGAAGAGCTCCTGTCCTTGTTTGTAATCTGCTGCGAGAAGGAGGCCTGACATGATGGCGCAAAGTTCCCGGATCTGCTGGACAATTCTCTTCGCCTTGGATAACCCGAAGCCCAGTGTGTCGATTTTGTCGGTGTACTCGGACACGTTAAGCGCAGCCTCTAATAGACGAAGGTACTTGCGCTCGTTGAGAGTTAAGCGAAGGGGGATGTACTTCGCGCGGTCGACGAACCATTCGCCAACCTTGGCACCAATCGCTGGTTGAGCACCAAGCACTTCAGTAGAAGGCCCAGCAGCGACTGGTTGCCATTCCTCGTCATCAGATTCATGCTGCCCATCTTCTTCCACGTCCATCTGTTGCAATTCTTCAATTAGGCCCAGGCGAAAAGCAAAAGGGTAACATACAGAATCCTCGAGGGTGGCATCAGGCAAACTTTTGCTTGCCAGTGGTTTCGATGTGTGCCCAGGAAGAGGTTTCGATGTGTGCTGCTTCCTTGATCCCTTCCTGTGCTGTGCGGCAAAGCACACTTCACAATACATATCAGAGCACGTTTCGCATAGCACCTGGGCTGGCTGATCTTGAGAATATCGAAGCAGGTAAGCTAATCATATAGAGGTGGACCAGGGCGTGAACAGACTGACCTTCGCATTCGATACAAAAGCCTTCTGCAGCATGATTCTCGGCGACTTCCTCATCCCACCCGGTGGCGCTTATTCCATTGCTGAGAGTGCCTGGATGTTCAACCGCTTCATGATTATCGCTCAGTATGGTTTCTAGAGTGAATGCAGCAATAGGATTGGTCGGCTTCGATGCTACATCGACAGCAGAAGGTGTTTCTGCCATTACCAAGGGTGGGGAGACTGTAAGCAACGTGGACGTCGGCCGGGGAGCAGTAATTTTCGACGCGTCAAGCTTCACGTGGCTTTAAATTTGAGATCGAAGATCGGAATAAAATTTGCTTCCACCACAGTCCACCACTCAACGTACTCAACGCTCAACCACTGCTGCTTCCACTTTCCTTGTCTGTGCAAATTTCCAATCGTGTACCTGAATATTTTTGTGGTCTCTTCGCGTTGAGCTGCGTAGAGTATTTTCATGCCTTTAAGGAAGGGGTCGTTATTACATAGTACTCTTTTTTGAATAGACACGTTACCTTCGCACCAGACTAAATTGACACTCCTGTCGTTATTCGCTCAATAGTACAGATCCTCTTTTTTCATATACACACACCTCTCGCATCTCGTATCTGAAGCCCGCCAAACATAAACTGGGCCACAAAGAATCCCTGCTTGCCCAGAATGAAATATGTACAAGCCCCCGTTGTCTAATGGTTATGACGTCAGACTTCTACCATTGTTTATATCTGGATCTGGAGGTTGCGGGTTCGAGTCCCGCCGGGGGTTCTTACACTTTCCAAGATAAGAATTTTGCTACTCTCAGCCAACCCAGGTAAAGTAAATAACATCAATGCAATAACAACCAATTCTCCACCATGTACGGACACACATGAAATGCAGATAAAAGTACATTGTCGGTATATGATATTCATGACATGGTATAATGTAGTGATAGGTAATATGATTGAATCCGTCCGATCGTAGACTATTTCCTTGCCCGTAATTGTGCTCTCAAGAGTCCATTTTCTGTCTGCATCGAGTTCAGCTCATCAAGCAGCGCAATTCTCTGCGACTGCTCCGACGACCGCATAGCATCGACCTCGTCACGCGCCAACTCAAGCTCCGCTCGCGTTTCCACCAACTGCCCTTCTAGTTGCTTTCGCACGATCTCAGGAGCAGCTGCAGCCTCCTCAGCAAGTGTGAGTGTTCGGGCGCTCAAGGTGTTGTTGGCCTCCGTCAATTGCGCGCAAGTTTCTGCTTGTTCAGCAGCCAACATCTCCAGTTGCCGCTTCTCATTTTCGATACGTTCCAGAGTGGTCTGAAGCTCCTGCGTTTCCTCCATCCTATATCCGAGAAAGATACGGTCAAAAGAGAACCCATAAACAAAAGTGGGTAACAAGGGCTTACAATGCAGCTTGCTTCGAAGCCATCGTCATGTTCCTCTCCTCCAGGGTACGAACTTGTTTTTGGTATGTCTCCAAGGCGGTGTTGCCTTCCTGCGCCAGCTTTTGCGCGCGTTCGGCATTTTTCTTGAGTAGATCATGCGCTTGCGCGAACCGCAGCAGCCGCTCGATCAGTGCACGATCGTCCTGAATAAGGGCTTGCACGCGTGCCGCGAACGCTTCGATCGAGAACTCGCCAGAGCCAACGGCTGGTGACATAGGTTGCCGTGTCGAGTCGTACAGTGACTTGAGCGAGCGCACGTCCAATTCGGAAAGTGATGTCACAGTTTTGGTAAGTCCTGGACTCTGGGCAACCGTTGGCGATCCCGTGCGGTACTGTCCCGACCTATTGAACTTGGCAGCACGCGCTTCCGGCGATGGAAGTACAGCCCAGAGGGGCACGAGAATTTGGGTAATGCGGCCGACCGAGTCGCCAGAGGGTGAGACTGGAGACCGTAGGTTGCTTGCGTCTTTTATGCTCGCCTGTTCGAAAGCAGCCCTCTCTGACACTGTGCGTGCCTCTTGTCGTGCCTCATCACGTTCCCGACGCGCCTGTTCAAGATCGCGAGCGAGCGCCTCACGTTTGTCTAGCCCAGCACGGACATCCTCCTCCAGTTTCCTCCGCAAAGCATCCCACTCACCCTCCGCGCGTAAATGGGAGTCCATTTTCCCATGTAGAGTCTCTAGGTGCGTGCCAACAGACGATAAGAGCCCTTGCAACGACGGGTCTCGGGAAAACAACACAATGCCATGCTGCTTGACCAGGGACCGTAGCGCGTCAAGGCCAGTGTCGAGTTGTCCGTGTGCTTCTTGCAGAGCTCGTTCATCCTCGTCTCGCACTCTATCCATTTCTTGTTGCAAACGTGCCAAGTCCTCCATTTTCTCATCCTCCAGTTCGTTTTTCCGCCGCTCCCATACGTCTCGCTCTGCTTGCCACTGAGCTTTTATCCGCATTATCTCACCGTCCTTCTCCTGCAGACGCCCTCGAAAGTCAGCGAACTCTTGTTCAGATCCAGCCGAGCGAGTCTCTCCCATCTCTTGCACCTTCACAGCTGCTTCTTGTAACTGCGTCTTCTCTTCCAGCCATATCCTCTTTTCCTCCCGCAGTCCCTGCACTGCAATGTCCAACTCTTCAAGCTTCGAGGTCTCCTCCTGTAAAGCCGTGATTGTCTCCTCCGCGCTCTGCAAATCCATACTCATCATCAGCTCTACCTCTTCCTTCTCCAGCTTCATCATCGTCAGATCCCGTGTTAACTCGGCTTGCTTCCTACTCGCAGCTGCCAACGAACCCGTCGCTGCCTTCAGTTTCTCCTCCAATGCAGTAATCTCTGCAGCTGCTGCCTCGCTCGAGAGCTGACGCCGAGGGACAACAGTGTTGGCATGTCCGGCGAAAAGATGACGGCCATCGAAGCGTGCCTTGGTAGAGGTAGAGACGCCTGTCATGCTCGACGTCGCTGGGCTCATCAACGTGCTCCGGTTAGACGAATCGTATCCCGAATCCTCTCCGGCCCCATTACTTGGCCCTTGTGTTGCAGCCTTTTCCAAACTTCGTACAGAATAGGACAACACCCCTGCGCGATGCTCCAGCAGACGTCGATGCGCCTCGTGTGTCCGTTCCGTTAGCCGCCACAACTCTTGTTGTGCAGAGTCGACGCGACTGTTGGCAGAGGCAATTTGCTCTTCGGCTTGTTTTGAGGGTTTCTTTGAAGCTTTGCCGAGGGAGGCGGCGGCGTCACGCATCTTGGTCTCAAGTGTCAGCTTTCTGGACATGGCTTCAACACGGGTAGACAGGACTTCATGTTCCTGACAGTAAAAATAGCTCAGTATGAGATACCGTAGTTTAGCGAGTATTGTACCTTCGTCAGTTCGTCTATCTGCTCAGAACTGAGAATTTCAAAAGCCCGACTGTCGACGACGGCCTGCGAAGCTAAAAGGCTAAGAAGAAGCTCGTCCCTAGTTGTCGTGGCTCCTGACATGCTGCTCGCACCAGAACTACGCTTATCAGACAAGTTTGAAGACTGTGTTACCAGTTTACGAAGCGTCAAGCCCTTTGCTGGCGGTACTGGAGACGAGGGTGATGGTGAATCCGCGTACACTGGATTTCGACGATAGTCATCTTCCGGCGGTGGTGTTGGCTGGAAGCGTTGTAGACCTGAGTCTGGCTTGATAGTAAGGATTGGTGTGGGTGGCGTTGCTGTACTTGGAGACGGTGGAGGCCATGAGGGCCCATTGAGAGGCTTTGAACTGAAAGGGAGAGCGGAAGGGGGTGCATCCGTAGTGGCCGACTGTGGCGGCGTGCTGGTCGACGCTGCGGCCCCGAGGAACCTGCGTACGCCGTTCATGGCGATGACGGTGGTGTTAGTTGAGGACAAACATGGCGACAGGCAAGGTCAGATGTGACCCTAACCCTAACCTCAGTCCGAGTTTACCATCGGACGCAGATGTACATATGTAGCCTCATAATGGTCAATGATCAGATTGTTGCAGTGCTGAATGACTGTGGGAAAACTTCATATAGGTATACACAATATCATACCTACCTGTCAATATTATTCACGGAAAACTCACTGAGTCACTGGTGTGACATACAGATGGGACCCCAACCTGCCCGCGTATCATTCCATCATCAAAATAGACCTTGACCCAGGTCGGCAACCGTACTTGTACGAACAAGGGAAGCGATAATCGCTCCTGCCGGCGGCAAGTGGGCCGGGTAACTAGATCCCGCCGGCCTTGCCGCTGTTCTTGTGTGAAACATGGCGCATTTCTTGCCATACTTGCCATATATGGTAAACCAGACCAAGCCCATATGTTATGGATTTGTTCCGTCCGTCTATTCCGGATTATAAGAACAAGAAAAATGAGCCCGAACAGGTCCGCACTCAGGTTGTGAGGAAGTCTTATGACAGGCGGTCGTATTGCGGGTGACTTTCTCTTTTATCTGGCTGAGTTTGTGCCTTATAAATGAATGACTACATGACGCCGTTATATTGAAGGGACCCTGCCTTGAGCGATATAAAATGACAGAACCTTCCATCATGCCGGGTAAGTGGTACATTAGTGCATCACATTTTTACAGCGGTGGGGGAAAAACCCCAACTGATCTATCGATCCTCTTCCACCACATCCGCCTTCTCTTCTGCAATGACTGCCGAAGAATCGGCGACCTCCTCTAAATCAGCGCCGCCCGCCTCCTCGGCTCTATCGTCAGGATCCCCCGCTTGACCACCCAATTTCGCCGTACTCGAGCCACCCTTCCCCCCCGTATGAAATTTGCGCTTGGGGACCACGGAATACAACGCCTCTTCCCAGTTCCTCGTCTCTACCCATTTCAGCAAAATTTCGAATACCTGGTTAACGGTCAAGACTTTGCGGGTCGGGAGCGAAGCAAGATATCGGCCGATAGGCAGTCGGGCGGTTCGTACCCCAGAGCCTTTGGCCTTGTCCAGGCATAGGTTCTGAGTGCAAATTTTAAATCCAGTTCGGGGATCGACGCCGTTAGGAGTATAAGATCAGACCAACCTTGTAACGGTTGTGATCGCAGATACCCCCGATGATGTACGTTTCGTTGGGTTTCAACTCGGTGAGTTCCTCTTCAGAGTCTGCAGTGAGGTAAACCACGCTTTGGCGCACATCCTTTGTGGATTGCGCGGCACTGGTGGAAGGCTCGGCTGGAGCGTCCGCCTCGGAGAGCTTTTCATTTGCTTTACCTTCTTCTGGAGGGGAAGGCTCTTCGCCTTGCCATATTCGTTCATAGCCTTCACGCCACCATTCGGTGTGACTCCATCTCTTGTAGCCTGCATCGTTCATGCCCTCGAGGCGATTGAATGTACGGCCATTGATGGAGGTGTAGAGAAGGGAGAAAGGGTATGCAGCATTTCGGTTCGCACTGTAGGTGTACGCCAGTTGAGAGCATAGGGATATTATTTCCTAGACCCAACGGATATAACGGACAGGGTACAGATGTAGAGGAATCACCTACCTTCTCGTTCATCTTATCATCAAACCCGAGGTCGACGACGACCCTGCCACCGAAGTGAAGTCGAGGTTTCTTCTTCTGCCTCTTTTTATCCTCGTCCTCATCGAGCTCGCCCGCGGCACGTTTTGCCTGGATGGCGCGCTTCTTCTCCTTCTTTGCCTCCTTCTCTTTGGCTCGGCGTTCTAACTTGTAAACCGCATGTCGCTCTGCTTTTGCAGCTCTTTTCTGTGCCTTTTTCGAGAGAGGCTGCTGGATATCTGCGCTCGGACCAGGCTCGGGCGATGCGGGGTCGACGGGCCGCTGGTTGTCGCCGTCCGACATGTTCGCGGCAGAGTAGTTGTTGATAAAAAGTTTGTGGAAGGAATTGACCGGTAGATGCCGATCTACCTGAGATCGATTGCTTCGGTCAAGATACTTGGTGGCCTGTGTCTCTTTCTAGTCCTACTCTATCTTTCCACTTATCTCCACTCTCACTCCATGGCTGCTGCTGCCGTCAAGTTCATCACCGTCGCCCCCGTCGCAAAGCACACCGCGACCGTCATCTTCGTCCATGTGAGCCCTCTCACCCATCCAACAACCCATCTCATCGTCATCTAAAGGGCCTCGGCGACACTGGCCATGGTTGGAAACCTGTAGCAGACATGTTCCGCACAGACCCGAACCTCGCTCACGTCAAATGGATACTGCCCCACTCGTGAGTCAGGCCTGTAGTCAATCAACCTTCTGTGGGCGCTCACGCAACCCAAAGTCCCATTCGGAGTGTCAAGGCAAACATGGGAATGGAGATGCCTTCGTGGTATGTACTGATCTCAATTATATTCTCATTCATGTCTTCATCCAGCTCCAGGTTTGACATATATTCCTTCGGATTCGACACCGATGAAGACGAAGTCGGCATGCTTCAGTCGGCAAGGTTGATCAACCAGTTGATCACAACCGAAGTCGAATCCGGCACAGACCCCTCTCGCATCGTTCTGGGCGGCTTTAGTCAGGGCGCAACAATGTCACTATTGACGGGCTTGACGGGCGAGAGAAAGCTTGCCGGCATTGCGGTGTTGAGTGGATGGCTGCCGATACGGAACAAGTTCAAATCAGTGCGTCTCTATTCACGACCTCCTCATGCACGTACTGTATATGCTTATACAGCAACTATTCTATAGCTGGCATCCTCCCACGCCTCATCAATCCCTGTATTCTGGGGCCACGGGTCAATTGATGCCTTGGTCAAACTCCAGTTCTGCAAGTCATCGGCCGACTTCCTGACTGAGCAATTGGGAATACCTCGCTCCACCACAATCGGTGAGGCAAAAGGCCTCTCATACCACATGTACGAGGGCATGGGTCACACGACAAATCAGCAGGAACTGGACGATCTCAGAGCCTGGATCAAAAAGGCATTGCCTCAGTAATGCTTCTCCTTCTTTTCTATTGCCCATGAGGTTTCACTTTCTTGCGTTTTTCTGTTTCATTGGTATGTTCTGCTTGCTTCGAATTACTCCCTCTGTTCGTTCTCTTTAGAAACAATTTTCTGCACTTTCTTTTTGGTTTACCACACACCTGGCACGAGATTGAGAACAAAACCGTGTACTTTTGTTGTAACATGTAGAAACATCTCTGGATACAAGCAATATTCATGCGTTATTCGCAAGACAGGCTTCATTGTTGAATGAGACATTGAGCAAGCATGTTATTGGGTGCCTTGTGACCAAGTTCAGTCACGTCGTTTTTAACCATCATGTCCTATGGTGCACTCAATGCTGGACAGCCCGCTTCTCCTTTCCTCAAGCCCAATGACCCCAGCCCTCCGCCTCCTTACACCGTAAACCAACCAATACACACACCCTCGCCAAACCCTCTGCAAATTCCATTGCCCAGCACTCCAGTACCAGACAGCCCTTATCCACAAGTTCCGCACCAGCATTATTCCTTTGGGCCCACACCCCTCACCGCGCAGCCTGGTACGTCGTATGCATACTACGACCCCCGGTCACCGTACTCGATAGCGCAGGCTGGCGTTCGGGCACGGCGGAGATTCTTAGAGGCTCTCTTTTGGGCAGTGGCGATTTGGTGTTTGATTGGGCTCCTGGTTGGCTCAGGCGCCGCCAGTGTGTCCAGGGCATTGCACTGAGTGTGCTGAGTCTTGGAGATTGTTACCCCGGGTGAGATGGTGTCGTCGGACGGATAGATCTCGTCTTGTATCATATCCCCCCCAGTAGTTTGCTTGACTACTATACTTCTGTAAGTTTCCTTCCTTTCAACGTGCTCATACACGGCTAACCCGGGTCTCTCATAGATTCTTACTCTAATATGTATAACATTCTTTGCTTTTGATAGGCGTCATCACACTCCTTCGTATGCTACCTCTTTACCGGAGTCTTCTTGGTTTCTTTCTTCTCATAACTATGTACTCATGGACGCAGATAATCTCATCTCCTATATTATAACATTCCTTTCGGGAATTTAGCTGCTTGCTAAGTGTGGCGTGAACCTGTCAAACTCTATTGGAAATGGCATCCCCCTTGGGACGATCGCAAGATGCTGTACGTGTGTCATCATCCTCTGTTATACGAAAACTGCGAAATGAAGAATTCTCAAGATCCCCAACGCCCCTCGGATTAAACGACATAGAGGTAACTGACGGCACGGTAGTCGTGTCCAACCCGCACGCACTGAGGCCAAGTCTGGCGCGTACGATAATCAGGGTAGGAATAATTGCCTACGCTCCTGTCAAGGAAAGCCTTCAAACGGCGTCAATATGAGTTAGCTACTCACGCTGATCTGGACAAGGACGTTAGCCACAATCCCACCGATTGCCGACTTGTATGACGCAAACGCCACGAGGAGGATCGTTGCTGTGGTGTATATCGCTCCCGATTCAAGGATCATTAGCATCACTCTCCGGCGTCCAGAAGAGAGCCCCACGCAGATCCCCTGCCAGTTACGAGAGATGCGCCATATTCGGACGGTGATCGACGCAGTGACGGAGGCGTGTGTGAGTGCGGACATCGCAAGGGCGATGATCATCCAGTTTGAGAGGATGAGAATGCTCGGTCCGGTCAGAAAGCGTAACCTGCTCGTAGCTATCAGATATATGACTGCCGAATGCGAGGTCAGATCGGGATCTTCGGCTTTCATGCTATACTCCCGTATGCGATGACCAGAATGCCCTATAAAGTAGATAGATTAGGTTTGGGGCCGTATCGTTGAATTCACAGATACCGACCGGTGGCACACATATGTGCCAATTGCCTTCCCACACCACGTATAATCGCCATATGAGAACTGTGTCCGCGAATATTGACTAGAGATGTATTTCATTAAAATAATCAAAGCCGCTTGTTCTCTGCATAGGACTGTACGTTGATGATGATCGGCACCTTCGAGAAGACTTGAATCGTTGTTAATGGGAGGGCGCCGAAATAACCAAACGATGCACCCGGAACTTCTGCGTGAACAATAAAAGCGTCGATCAACATGCGCCATTCGAGCCCAATGTGGATGGTGGAGACTATGAATTGCACTGTCGAAATAAATAGCAAGAGCCTTCCATGATATGCATCAGCCTTACGGTCTATGTCACTAACGAGAGGAGGTATCCCACAATGAGAATGACTGGTTTTCATGCTCTTGTCCTGGGCGTTGCTTCCTAGCGAGGACATAGACAACGGAGAAGTAGACGCAGATGCTAACATGGCAGCTTCAAGTGCTCATCCCGGCCAACCAAAAGAACTCACGTACTTAATGCCTGGCAGAGAGGGGTTGTAACTTGTCAGCTGCCGTTTGAGCATGGTCGCATGAAATTACTCACCGTAGAGTAACGTCGCTATCACTGTCCCACCGAGTCCTCCCATAGGTGCGGATACATCGAATGAAAGGGCCATCCAGATGGCAAAGAGAAAGAAACGGAAGCAAGGGGAAGAAATTTGGCAAATAGTCCCTACTATTGAAGCTTCTGAGCCATTGTAAACCTTTATACAGCTGGATCCATCAATTCCAAAGTTATGTCGACATGAGAGTTCATGCACTGCCACATGCTGGAATCACCATTCTGCGGCACAGAGAGTACAGCCCCGGAGATCAAGTACCTGAGGATTCAAGGGCTTCGCTATTCAAAATAGCTTGGGCACACGTCGATCATGGTCACTACGGGATGAAGTATTTTGATGATAGATTGCTTCTTGTGAGACTCCACAGCCCGTTCTTGCTGAAGACATCGGATGCCATGATGAAAATTGTTATCATAAGATGGCTGCAGGTCAAAAGGTATATAAGGCTATTTCTTATGTATAGAAGAGATATAGGGGTAGTATCATGAGAAGCACTGGATAATAAGCAGCAATGATAACAACAATTGCCGTCCATTTCTGCAACGTCGACGAGGATTACATACAGAGTGAGCCCGTCTGCTTGTCCGGCGATGCATTCTACGAGTCCTTTTCGACTCGGAGTCACGTCTTTTAGCCAAGATGCAGTCTCAGCTCCACGCGACGTACATTAGCACGACAAAGGCCAGACCTTCGAGAATACCTATCGCGAAAGGCGTCGTGTCCTACCAAGCAAGCGGATTGACTGCAGGAGTCGCACCACGAGTCTCAGTAATATGAGGTTGTCCGTTATCATCCTTTCCTTCTAAAACTCTTCAAATACCATCCACCCAGTTAATATATTTCTTTCTGTCCGCACGCCTGTGGTTGGAGCACGGCCATTGGGTAGGCAATGGATGTCAGCATTGAACTGCCGGAGATCTCATATTTCTCCAGAGCCGTGTGCCCCAGCATCGTCATTCAGATAGTCGGGCAACAAATCATCATCTAAGGTGAATGCTATGGCGCCATCGAGAATCTTCAAGATCCAATTCGTGAAGTTTTGAACGTCATCGTGTTTCTATGTGGCATTCGCAGCAATGTACGCTCGCATGACAGTGACAATGATACGAACCATTCCAACTGCAGCCCATGCATTCCCTGTTGACCACGTACATGAAATACGCCCTAAGTTCAGATGGGGAAAAAAAATAAAGATCAAAGGCAGTAAACAAAGCATAACTCTGCCACTAAAGCCCAGTGAGATTTTGCACCATTATAAAGAGAGGCCAGCGTTATTAAACACGAAGTCAACCAACTGTCTTGTTGCTTCTGTACAATTTGGCCGTTGAGTATCCGAGGATAGCGCTAACGCCGACTCAGAGGGTCTCCTAGTACTGCTCCGTCGTCATTCCCGAGGTACCATCCTTGAAATTTATGTTTTAATATTGCCACTAGTATATGCCATCTTTTGGGGAATGATAAGCCGAATTTGGATTGATGGGGATTGTAAATGGTCAAGGAGGGCACTCCCAGGAATGTGACGGCAGTGACTGAGAGAGATTTATGGCATTGCGAATATCAAAACCAGGGATGAAAGGTCCTGAGTTGGTTCGTGGTCCTGAAATTGTAGTAAGATCGATGACAGAGCGCTTCAAGGCGAACATGGTGAACTGAGATGAGAGGCCGGAGTCATTCACAGCCTGACAAATATTGCTCAACGACATCTATCTGATAGGGCTGGAAGCGCACCATAGTACATATGGAGGATGAATGTCTAACGCCGTCCAGCCCGATTGTAATCCCACGACAACAACGATTTCGATTGATAATTGGCCTCGGAGGAAATTTGCGGTTCACATCTATAGTTAAAGGATCAAAATACACACAACGGTATGTGTATCCCGTTCCATTTGTTCGTCACTTGGTGAGATATAGTGTAAAAGGAGCGAAATTTTGAGGATGTTGATGGGGTTATCTCTTCAAGGCAAACTGCCCATCTCTTCAACGCGAGATTTCAATTTGTCGAGGTGCATTGACAAAGGACATACGTATACGTGGTGAGAAACGGGGCTGTGTGAGTTTTTGTCATCGTGATGAGACAGATTCAACCAGTTCGAATTCCAGGTTCACCTATGTAGGAACGGTGGCGGTCCTGATCTGGAAAAATCCAACAGCAGTGAGGATAAGGATAAACGAAGCGACTGGTCTCTGCAACAACGACGAGGTGGTGATTGTGGAACAAGGTCCAACGACTGCTCACAATTCTCCACGAGAGCTGGACAAGAGCTGACTGGGTTGGACCTAAGTCACGAGAGTATAACCCGGCAACTGCCGTTTATTGACCAGTGATGGCACTCTTTGTGGCAAATATGCGTTTGACCTGAGCATTTCCTACGGAAAACAAACCTATCTGTGAGTATATCAATCCACAATATGATCATGGGTCCATGGGAAAATAACGGTATCCAAATTTATGTCTGGAGGACTTTCTTGGCAAATACAACTTGGAAGTTCGTCTCCGATTGGCAAACCCAGCTCATGAGTCATGACATGCATGACAAGTCGCCTTTACATCAGTCGGATCAGTCGTTTCTGCGCCACTGTGAGGACCGTCTCGCTGGGGCAGAGACAGGCTTGCTCCGCCTCCCTCTCTTGCACGAATTCGAATTTCTGCTTTGCACCTGCTTCATTTTGATTCAATCCGCGCGACACAATAAAGACGATAGAATCTAAGGCTAGCTGCACCACCCCTGCATCCACGGCTTTATTATTCAGTTCATCATGATCTTGTAGTCACCCTTAATGCTTTTTTCACGTCAACTCCCTGCGGATGCCTCCTCTGCGTAAGCGTTTTATCTTCTGCACTGGCACAATATGTCAGCAGACGTCCCCGCACACTGTAAATAAGAGGTATTTTCTTGAATGCATTATTCAAGATCTTGTTCTCTGACCAAACGTCTATCTGAACAACTCCTACGTTTCTGAGCAACTTCCACATCTCTGAACAACTTCCACCCATGACTGCACAAAATCATCATGACATCGCCGCTGAATGGCTTACTATATTCGCTGATGCCTTGGAGACAGCCAACCTTGAGGGTGTCACGTCCTCTTTCCTCCCTTCCGGATGGTTGCGAGACGTTCTAACATTCACTTGGGATAATCGTTCACTCGCTGGTCGAGAGAAGATAACAGCCTACCTTCAAAATACCCTCTCAGAAGCAAAGGTGGCCAATGTCATGCTTGACGACCGCCCAGGATTGTCTCCTCAGCAAAGCGACTTCAATCCTGCATGGGTAGCGAGTGGATTTACCTTCACGACGGCTGTTGCTATTGGACAGGGCTACTTTCATCTCGGGCAGGACGTCTCTGGAGCATGGAAGGCCCAGCTTGTTTTCATGTCGGTCACCGATCTCAAGGGCCATCAAGAAGCTGGTCCAGAGCAAGGCCTGTATGAAGGACATACACGAGCTTGGATTGATGTACACCGAGAGAGAAGAGAACGAATCGAGCAGGACCCTTATGTCGTCATTGGTCAGTTTACTTATTTCCCAAGTCCATAATGTCAGCCTCCTCATATTTGATCCATAGTTGGAGCCGGCCAGACGGGTCTGAATCTTGCGGCCCGATTTCGCAATATGAATATATCAACTCTCGTAGTCGAAAAAAACGGGAGAGTGGGCGATAATTGGAGGAAACGTTATCCTTCATTGACCCTACATACGCCACGAACACAGCACCCCCGTAAGTATTCATTCACCCCCACTGCGATCCATCAAGCGCACTCACGCATTTTCATAGTCCTCTACCAGCCATATCCTCAGAATTGGCCTATCTACACGCCTCGTGATAAATTAGCCAACTGGCTAGAGCACTATGCCATCTCGCAAGACTTAGTGGTCTGGACCGACTCTCACCCTCTCCCTACACCCACCTATGACTTTAACACCAGGAAATGGACCATCGTCATTGATAGAGCCGGGACACCCATTACACTCCATCCTGCTCATGTAGTGCTTGCAACTGGGCTCCTCGGCAAACCTCGGTATCCCGACATCGCCAACAAGGACATCTTCGGAGGAACAACCATGCACGCTTCTGAATACGTCGGTGGTCATCCATTCAAAGGAAAACGTGCTATTGTTATTGGTGCTGGAAACACGTCCGCAGACATCTGTCAGGATCTTGTCGTCCAGGGTGCAGAGTCTGTTACTATGGTGCAGCGTTCATCGACATGCGTCGTTTCTCCCAAGACAATCGCTGAAACCATCACGCGTGCGTGGCCAGAGGGTATACCCTCTGAGGTTTCGGATTTCAAATTCGCGTCTTGCCCGCTAGCGTTCTTCCTGACGATGCTCAAGCAATTTGAGAAACAAGCATGGGAACGCGAAAAGGATTTGCATGAAGGGTTAATTAAAGCTGGTCTGAAATTGAACATGGGCCCCGATGGCGCTGGGCTGACGCCGCTCGTCTTCTCTCGGGCTGGAGGCAAGTATTTACTGTGTCGCATCAAAGGTGTCGTTGCTAATGAAACATTTCGTAGGATATTGTATGTCAAACTCCTCATTCCAATATTGCGGCACACTCACCCACAGTTGCAGGGATCGATGTCGGTTGTGCCGACTTGATTAGCGTGGGCAAGGTCAAAATCAAGCAAGGAGTTGAGGTCGAAAGGTTCTCAGAGGACGGCGTCGTCTTCAATGATGGCTCTGTGCTTGACGCCGATGTAGTCGTTTTTGCGTGAGTCTTCAGAAGTCATTTATTGATATTCCATATCCCATGCCCCGACAGAACAGGATATTATGGAATTCGTGATTCAATCAAAGAAATCTTCGGAGACGAGACGATTGAAAGGACGAGCCAGGTCTGGGGCTTAGATGAAGAGGGTGAACTGAGAGGATGTTATAGGCCCACAGGTCATCCTGGAGTGAGTTCACGTTCAATTATTGATGAGGCAATAAGGTTTCATCACTTCTCAGCTTTGGTATGGAGTGGGAGATTTCTATAATTCTCGCTATTCCTCGAAGCAACTTGTGAGTTCTTTCGGAAGCGAAGTTCTTAGGGCGCTCACTGATTTTTCTTAAGGCACTGGAGATCAAAGCGGTGGAACTTGGATTGGTCCAGTTCTAATCCAAGTCGCCCTGTAAAGGTATCTTGACCCTTGCTTGTTAAGAGCAGTCGTTTCGTACATAAAGGTTACGTTGGAAATATATATCGATTTTTCCTATGGGGCACACTTAGCCTGCCGCGGCACATCTACCGTTCATTTGACACCTATGGGGTTCTTAAAGCTCATAAAACTGTAAAGGAAGGCCGGGCTTGACCTTTTTTGTATCTGAGTGTGATTGTTTGATTGGAGTTTCACACCACATCTGAACGTTTAAACCGGTATATATTAATTCAATTAGGGAGTACATCAACCCAAGGAAAAGAGAAGTAAAGCATAGTGTGTAACAGCAAAGCATGAAATAACTATACAGCACATTACTGCATCATCAGTGGTTTGTTCCCATGTGGCAGGGACGGCGAGTGACTGGAGCCATTACGAAGCGGGGGAGGGACATAAGAGGTTCGAGGGGAAGATGTCATGACCTGATGATCAACGGGAGAGACTATCATAGCCAGAGAGGGGGAAAGGGTTTGTACGTGCCGCATAGGTACTTCCGGAGAAGGAAGAGACGCAGAGGACATTGGGGGACGACGTTTTGGAACAGGACCAGACGACGACGCCGAAGAATGCACTCTAGACAAATCTTCGGGGCTAGGCGCATCTTCAACATGCTTTCGCTTTCTCGAAGAGTATGGCTGTGGGGGAAGAGGAATCGGCGCGAGATGACGGTTCTGCGAAGATGGAGGTTGCCCAGGAGTAGCCACTGCGGTCCATCGCGACCACGGAGGGGCAGCAGTTGCATATTGCGAACCAGGAGAACCATTGGGGGTCTCATTTGGATGATGGCGGGGTATCGACGGTGGGTGATGGTTGGGATGGCGGTCGCGGTAAGAAGGACCAGCATGAGAAGGAGGGGCAGACCTTGGGGTTTGATGGCTACTACTAGATCTAGAAGTCGTGGCTGCTGTTCGCGTCGTTTGAGATGTACCCCAACCATAGTCAACGAGTTCCACAAATAATGTTGGAGAAAAGGGCGGAGATAACTGCTTATAGAGGATGTCCTTGCTGTGAGTTTCGAGCATTGTCTTTAGGTCGACGTAATAGTCCTCAGCAACTTTTGGGTCTAAGGCAAGATAAATTGGTTAGACAGGGACATGATAGAGAGAGGAAGGGTGTGTACCTCTCGGCCTGATTCGAACATCGGAATACTTATACAAAGTATTTTTACGCAAGGAACATATAGGACACATGAACTGGGAGGCACCAACTGTATCCTCTGGATAGAAAACACAACCCGCGTGGTATTTCCTGCTGCACCATTCGCACTTGATGGTAGGATAGTCGAGAGGGTAGGCTGTGCGACCTCTACACATGCAGCGAGTACCATCGGTCCAGTCTGGGTCTTCATCTTGACCAAAGATTAAGCGCAGGCGCTTTTTCTTCTTTGAGCGTGGAGTAGACGTCTTTCCACTGGCAAGAATTCGATGCAAGCCAGCCAAATCCAGACCGAACGACACGTCTGGGTTAGGTGATACGGCGAACTGTATCCTGAAGAGCTTGCGCATGAAGTGCCGAACCTGATACAGATACTTTGGATCCTGATTAGTAGACTGGGATGTGAAGGACAAAAACTGTCCAATAACGACGGAGAGCCTGTCGAGACGATGAACAATCATTTCCAGCTGCTTCCAATCCTCGGAATAGTGTTTAGAAATCTCCGGAGCCTTCGAGAGTATCTGAGGGAGGTAACAAAAGTGCCAATTGCGTTCCTTATGGATGGCACCATTCCAGTGATGATGATCACAGAATGGACAGGAGCCACCGTTCTTGGCGCAATCTCCATGAAAGCGAGCGAAGCAGTGATCACACTGAACTGCATCGGACACCCCACCGGGAGGGGGAGGGTTCACAGGAGTGCTGCAGATGCATGTAAGGAATTCGTCGCCAGGAGGCTGGTCATCATCAGGATTCGTGCATGCCATGACATCGTCGTAAACAGTCTTGTTGTGGGGCTTTTGATGTTCCTGGCAATACCACGGTATTTCCTTCAGCCATTGCTCGTGAAGTTTGATCTGGATGTTCAATTTGTCGAAGATAGGTAGCACAAACATGCGGAGGTGATCCTGCGCATACGTTCTCCACTGTCCTATCGTGACAAAGAGGTCGTCCTCGGTGTTCTGGAAAGTATTTCTGAGGACATGGTCACATCGAGTCTCGAGATCTTTGGCAATCTCGGCCGTTCGCTTGAGATCCATAACAGATGGAATGCTGAAATCCTTCTCGGCTCGATTGACCATCCGCAAGACGTCAAGTACCCTCGGCTTCGGCGCGTCAGGCTCAGGCTCCAGCCAGGCCCTCGCTTGTTTATCGAAGTCCTTTGCCTTCGCCCGAGCTGCCATCAGGCGTGTCAATAAGGCAGGATCCATGGGGATTGCGGGATCTAAGTCAGCGAAGTCCTCGAGCTCCTCAATCGTTTTCACTGGCTGTGCAAGAATGTCCTGAGCTCGACTTTCCCAGCTGGTGCCAGCCCTGTGACGAGCTTCAAGGATTCGAATGTGCTTATGGTCGCTAGAGACATTGCAAGCTCGAGCACGAGACAGGAACTGCCGGACTTCCTCGAGAGTGAGGGGTGAATCGTCGTCATCTAACTTGTCCTGTAAATCCTTCATCAATTGTTGCCGATCCACAATTTTCTCGACCTCTGAAAGTTCTTCCAAAATGACGTTGATCGAGGAGCCATCGAGAAGAAGGCGTTTGCACTCCTGAAGGAAGCTTTCGCGGTTTTCGTCTGCAGGTTGCGATTTAAGGAGAGCTCTAGCTTTCTCCTTCATTTGCTCTGCATCTCGTGCCAAATTCGCGAGAGTGGTTATTTCTGTGGCGTCAAAACCGAGGTCTTCTACCTCACGTGAAAGCGCATACAGTTCATCAAGGCTACGATCAGGTCGATCACCAGGATCATCAAGCAAAGGGGCGGGGTCGTTCAATGAAGGGCGTCCTCGAGGTCTACGTGAACGTTTGCGGCTTTGCTTGCGAACAGTGAAGGTGTTGGCTGCATCGATCCACTCGTTGGCTCTATTGACACATTTGCGGAGCGAACTGAGCTCGGGAAGAGGGTAATTGATGCGATCTCCTTCGGCGAGGAGAGCTCTGAGATGACGAATATGAGGGCGGCTGCTTTCCAACAGGACTTTACTGAGCTTGTTGCGCCAGAATGAAGGCGCATTCGCACGTTCTGTGAATTTAGTCTGGGTCTCGGTTAGGTCCTTGTCGGAGAATCGTTTCCGCAAGGTGAGCTGGTGAGCTGGGCGATCCTCACAAAGCAAGTCTGCGTGGTCAACGCAAGTGACATTCGTTGTGCAGGAGCACATGACAAAGGACAGGTAGCAGAAGGTCTTGCAGATGTTGCATTGGTATTGGTCATCGGGACGATCCTCTTCCTGGAGAATCTCAGGCAGTCCCATTGCTCGGGCCTTGGCACGCGCGGCGAGTTCGCGCTCTGTCATTTCTTCAAGGCTTTTATGAAGCCTAGACGTGACATACTTGAGCATTGGCGCAGTCAACAATACATATATATATAGATTGCTTACCAGGTTGCAGTCTTGATAGAGTGTGACTGCTGGGTTATTGTGACGAGGAGCTCGTCGTGAGAGAAAACAGGCAATTTGCGGTGCTCGCGGTATCTTGCGACACAATCTCGGCCATAAGACAACCAGTCTGGTAACGCGAAGTTGACGGCCTCATTGAAGTTGAACTGAACAGATAAAAAGAGCTGAGAAACACATCTGGGCCACACCGAATGAAAATACATACGCCATGGTTAAAACCTGCATGATAAGCTTTAGGAAATGTGATGACGAACTCTCCCGCTCGTTGGTTGCAAGCGTAAACACGAACACCGGCATCAGTCACTCTCTTCGGGTTCATGAGAGTAACGAGCTGGAAGAGAAGGTCTGGCTGAGCCTCGAACAAGTCGGGTGCTTCTCCTTTAATCGCCGCCTCGAAGTTCTCCGCATCGTTTCCCGGGATTCCATACCAGGTCTTGGTTTCTCCCCAGTGCACTATGAATGATCATTGTGGGTTGGTTTCAGGCTATATGCAAACCACTTACTGTAATTGATACTGTAGGTATAATGATCCTATGATTTGAGTTGGAATATGTAAACAATCTAGGTCGTAAATGCTGTACGATTTACCTCATTGTGCCAGCAAAACGTAGAAAACGCCATGCCCACGTAAGTCCAAGGGACAGTCATGCCAGAAATATCCGATTTGATGAAGCGAAGTAGCGAGTCTTTGACGATAGGTATGTTGTTAAGATTCCAGGGATCCCTTGAATACGGATTTAACGGGTGGGTTTCCATGGTCGGCATTGCACTAGCGTTAATGAGATGAGATGGCACAACAGCGTGACATGTTTTGCAAATTACCTTCCGTGTGTCGTTGAATGAACGTCTGCTCCATACTCTACCTCTACTGTCTCGTTGGCTGATTGGACCAGACGCCAAAACTCGTTTTCGACGTCATACTCTGACACTTGAACGCCCCCTATCTTGGTGACTTTTGGATCATTGACTTGGTAGGGGTTCGTTGGTTCAGGAGCATGCTCCTTCCACCAGCGTCGCCGAAATTCCTTATCACGAGCTTGGAAGCTCGAGAGACTGTGCTCTTCACCTTCATCAAAGCCGAAATCACCTCCCGTCCCAGAAAGGCACGTATAGCAAAACCAATGGTCCTTCGGGATTGCAGACAAAGGTGGTTGAAGGCAGAACATGTGAAACCCTATAGAACGTGTCAAATCTATGGAAGATCGTCGAGAGAACATGTTAGTACCGCAATCACATCCATCGCAGAGAAGCATCTCTTCCCCGCGGTTCTTCTTGTGGCAGACCTCACAATTTTGCTGATCCCGACTTGTCACTAGCGTCTGGTGCGGGAAAGAACTGGACCGTACCTCAGGAGTTCCTTTGTTGGCATCCGTCTTGACCTTATCATAAAAAATGGGAGGAGGAATGACAGGAGTAGAGGCACTAATAGACTTCTTCGGGCTCGCTAGAATGGGTTAGGAAATTTATGATAAGCGGAAGGAAGGTCGCATACCTTGTTCTTGTGAACTCATCCTCATACTTCGACGGGGCCTGGAAGTCCGGTTCCCATCAGCGTCACGAGTCTCTTTCTCGTCAGGAGCTTCGGAAAGAGGGCTGGACGTGTCGGTCAGAGGGCTGGAAGGCGGACTCGACTCATCTGCATTGATGGGCGCAGAGCTCAAGCGGGATGGTTTCTTCGGGCTAGATTGAGGTTTTCCTGATGACTGAATATTGTGGTGCGTCTTGAGTTGCGGATCATGAACTTGAGCTATTCCCGGAGTGTTCTTGGCCTTTTCGCAGAAGTGCTCGTAAGGGAGGATGACACGAGTGTACGACTGCTTTATTTGAGTGGATAGACCTGGGATGCCACGATATCCAAGTATTCGGCCAATGTCAGACCATTTCTTCTCTTTGGTAACCTAAGACAGAGATAAGACAGAAGATGTGTGGCGTAGAAGACGACTTACCGTTTCGTAACCACCCATCTTGTGGACTTCTTTCCGTAAGAGCCAGAGATCGAGTGGCTTATGGTTGATAGTGGGCACAACGACTCGGATATTTCCCTGTTGTTTGTGATATCGATAGAGCTGCTCCAAGAAGTTCAGTTTGGCTCTCGACGAGGCTTCAATAGAGTTCAAGCGTTGAAGTCGGGTCCGGAACCGAAAACTCTGAGGAGCAATATATGGATATATGTACTTGTGGCATAAGTTGATTACGAACCTCTGTGTCTGTGACAAAGGGCATCTTCCACTCTTCAGGTGGGATGATCTTGCAAATTCCATAATTCTTCGCTTCTTCCGAGATAGATCGAACGTAGGCCATAGGATCCTTGAATTCTTCAATTGTAGGATAATATTCAGGGCAGTCTTGGAGACCAAATGGGCGAGGCTCCTCGTCCTTGATCTTGACTTGTCGAGGGCTAGCGGTCTTAACAGAAGACAAATCCAGTGTTGGAGCGACAGGAATACGATATTCGTCGATTTCCATGACGAGTTCTTCATCTCCGCCGTCGGGGGAAGATGACCTGGCATGAAGGGCCGCTAAGGCGTCTGTCTTTGATTTTCGAGGCGCCCTCTTCGATTCCCCTGCAGTCGTTGCCTGCTGGGGTAAGGCCTGAGTACGGTCCTTGTCGGAGTCGGACTCAATTGGTGTGGCGCCCTCGACCAATATTTTTAAAGACGAGGTGAAAGTGGTTTGTGACTCCTTGGTGAAGTTCGAAGGGAGAAGACTCGAACTGGCTTCTGATGGACTCTCTTGACGAAATTTGGGCGATTTACCCCGACGAGAGGGGGTGCCCCGAGGAGAAGCACTGCTGTGAGTGCCGTGCATGTTGCTGAGGTCCAAGCAGGATTTTCAGCAGAATCTATGCTGTCCTTCACTACGTTTCGGCAGTCGCAAGGCTAAGAGAGTGGGTGGCGGAGTGTGAACTTCGCCCACTTCTCTGATTTGATGCATCGCCGTGGGTAAGCTTGCCTATTTTCGCACTTCCCCTTCCTCCACCACCAAGATACCATGGAATGCTCTCCCTCCCCATACAAGAATCATCGTTCTACCTCTATTCAGTAGAAGTATACTAGGGCTACTTGCTTAGCCAGAGTTGGTAATTTTCTCATTTGAGAACAACACAGGCAGTGCAGTCAATGCACCCTGCCCTGAACCTTAATTGGTTCACGTGGCCTCCCGATTTGCATCCCTTGCACTCGGCCATTGCCAGGACGTACACAGAAGCATCTCGAACGATAGGGCTGAATAATGTGGCGCAGTATTACCTTCATTACCTACAAGCATCGTCCAGCAGCCTGATTTTCTGAGTGGAGCTGACTAAAAAGGTTTTTGTTGAATCTGAGACTAATGGTTGGGTACGGATATAGTTGAACGCGAGTATTATTGTACCGACCGGATCCAATCACCAACCTCGAAGCACTCCTGTGAGTACTTGTGAGTAATTTTACCTTTTAAATCTATTGTGCTTTCGAGCCAGGTTAACGATAGTAATCTAAACCAGTCGAATGTGGCCGCGAAGATGTACTATGGACAAGGACTGGTCTCCTTTTGGCGCCCGTCAAGATGGTATGTCATCAGATCAGATCGTACTAATTGGAATAACTCAGAGAAATTTTATGCCCCCATTACAACACAGACCAGATATAACCTATCGATGAGGCCACAGATGATCTTTCTAGGGACGTGTTGACACCAGACCTAGGTGTAACAGACGTAGGGCTTGCGGGAGGCTATATATGCCCTATGTTTGAAACCCAGCGATGCTGTCAGAAATGTTTCACTTCAATCTTGATTTTCACGGAACCCTTTGGATGGCCATATGGCGCACTTAAAAATATGTATCTATTGATCTATCGAGACGGCCTTGTATTTTCCAATGACCAGGCTGCACCTCCCCAGTAGCGCCGACCCACACGGACCATTACGATGAGGCCAACAGCTATTTTTGCTCCGTCAAAGACGCTATACACCTTACGTGGGCCAACCAAAAATGCAGTGCCAGCGAGCATCACGAACAGCCACCGAACAGAGAACGCCCGCTCGAATCTACCAGATCAGATATGTGAGCGTGTGTTTCGCAGAGGTGAAACGAAGCTGGGACAGGCTTACCTTTGTCGTTCGAATAGGACCCCAGTGTTCCACGATGTAAAATCAACCAAGACCAAGAATGGTGCGGCATTTAGAATGTCGTGATCTCCGTCGAATGGAGTGGTCAGGCCAGCGGTAAATAGTGTCCGAACCCATACTGCCAAGACTGGCGCCACCAGGGGCAGAAGCCAGGTCATAAGAAGCAACAAATGCATGTTGTGGTTATGATTATTGAGCTTTTGCTTCCGTAGGACTTCACGTTGTGCTTCGTGGCTCTGTACTTCTCCCAATACACGGTCATCTCCATGTTTAGCCGGGTCCGCATCCGTATCGGCGATCCGGATCAAGGGTATGGCGGTGGCACCTGGAGTTGTCGCAGATCTCAAACGAGAGATCTGACGAGATGATGAGGCGCAGTTGAAAAGATGTATGAACCAACAGCCGAGGTATGCTACTTGCCAGGGAACGAATACGAAAATGAGTGCGAAGATCAGTCCCATAGATATGAGTGTGCTGCGGCGAACGCCTGCTCTTTCATGAGCCCTGGGTACATAACGTGTCAGTCTTTGTCTCGTCGGATGTAATGAATACACACCTCCCAGACACAAGGGATGATACTGCTCCGATCGGCCACATCAGACATACCAGAACACCCCAGACTACGCAAACTAGCCCGCTAGCAATGAGAAGTAGGAGGGGTGCAATGACAGCAAAGTGAACATCTCCTCCAGTGCCTAGGTAGAGTTTCACAGGAAGAGGCAGAAGAGCTACGACAAACGACGCAAGTAGCAAGCGTTTCAAAGTGTGCCGACTGTAGTATTTTAAAGAGTCACCGACCGAGGGCATCGCTACAACCCATGTTATGAAATTAGATGCGTGTATTAGTACCTCGAGATAAATATCCGACAACGCACCAGCTCCTCGGTCAGCTGCACCCCAAGCAATGAACATAATTGATGCCACGACGCCCACCGCCCAAGCCACAAGTGTCGTCGGGTATCGTGAGGCCCATCTCCCCAAGGTTGCCAACCAATCAATGCCGATGGTGAATCCACGCATGTTGCATGCCATAGTCCCTGACGAATAGAGTACGAAATTGAGACCGTGGCGTGGCGCATCAGTCACCACGTAAGGAGCACCAGAATGTGTGTGCAATAGGATGCGGTCGTTTGAGGGGTTGACGGGGAAGTAGTGAGTTTCTGCGGGCTGAGAGTTGTGTGATATCAGGGCGGGTAAGAGGGGATCTAATGAGTATGATTGAATAGCTCTTAGGTAGACTCGTGGGAGAAAAAGATACCTGAACACCAAGCCTCTTCGTCTGGAGTGATAGGGGTGTACTTATAAACAAGCAGGGCATTGGAGATGAGATTAGGGAAGATGAAGTGAGAACGCAGTGATGTTTTATCTGGCCACAGAACCTGGGCATCTTTAAATAATAGGGCTTCGTGGAAACGTCAGTAGATTCGAGAAAATCTAAACAAATCACTCACACAGTGTACTGGGTGCCTCAATCACATAATCCCGCATCGCAATCCCAGCAACCACCCACCCTCGTCTATCCCCGTCCTCCACATGTACCCCAAACCACCTCTTCGGTGACCCATTCCCCTCCACAAGTGGCACATCTACCTCATACACAACAGCGCCCTCTGACTCATCGACACCTTCCCCAGGAACCGGAAAAGCCGTGCCCACTCGGGGGTTCGGAATCGCTTTCAGTAGATTTGGTTCGAGTGGCGTGCACAAAGGCCCTTCCGGGGAAGGGGTGCACATATACCCAGACACCTTGAGTGGTACGCCGTTCTGCGGACCCACTGAAAGGATGGAGCCGAGACCAACGAAGATGACCGCTTTGAGTTGCGTCTTACGTGCCGGTGGAAGGGGCAAGAGGAACGTTGCCGATCCCGCTAGGTGTTGGCTCATAATGACGAGGTGATTCGCCTCAGGCATGATCCGATATTTTTCTGGGTCTGTGAGTGTAACGCTCGTCTGTTCTAGTGAAGCAGATACAGGGGGCAGTGTCTGCCCGTCGCGCAACCACCTATCGAGGATGAGGGCTTTGGTGGACGGACTTGCTGAGACCCCGACTTCAAGTGCGGCACGGGCGACACGCCAGCGCACTTGGTGACACCAAACCATCTCGCGATGGCCTACCCCTGTCCACGCCCCCTCCAGGGCAGCCGTAAACACGGTACGCCGGGAAAGTGCGTCAGACGAGTTAACAGCAGGAAGTACACAGGACTCGGAAGGAATCATCATATCGGTCGCTCCTCCGCACAATGAGACGATGGGTGTGGGGTCAGAGGCGAGTGTGGCCTGGTTCTTGGCGTATATCTTGTCGATACGGGAGTCAAAACGTGCTGGAGGAAGGGTGTGCGGGGTGGACATCGTGATGATAGCAGAGATATCGGGAGATGGGAGAAGAGAGGTAGCCACGACACCGCCCATAGAATGGCCCATGATGATTATGGACGTTCCTGCAGGATACAGAGAGAGGATGTATGATATTGCGTGCGAGGTGTAGGCGATTTGAGAGTCAAGCGTAGGCCCATGAAAGGCAGAAAGATCTTCGTTGAATTCAACTGAAGTAAATGTAAATAGTCAGTTGGTGATTGAGTTCTCTCCGCTGAGAGCTTTGTATCAAAGCCACAGGCAATAATATGACAAATGATTCGTACCTGCGAAAACATCAAGAGCCTTTAACGACCGTGACGCAAACTCTGGCGCAACAGCATAAGGCGACGCATAGAACTGCCTCGTCGCTGACGACGCAATAGAGCGGACCTGATGCGACGAGCCTGCATTCCCTGGGATAAATAGCACCGGTGTACCCTGAATCTACAGCGGCCACTTGCATGAGCCGATCCAACCAGAAGCCAGGAGCACCATGTACGCACCTCGTTGGGTTCCCACCCGACCTCCCGATACAGTGAGAGTGAGTACCTCTTTGCCAGGGGCGTCCACGAGGTGTTGAAGTCAGACTGTACAATGTAAGACGGCGACATCCATGACATGCGACATCCTTGTGGTGAGAGATTCTCTGTGATATCCACTGTTGCGAGATAGAATACCAGGAGTGATATGAGCGAAACTGATGCTAGAACGAGCGTGTTAAATACTGGCATGGTGATGGCATAAGCAAAAAAATGAAATATTGTTGGCTTAGCGCTCAGCGTTCAGCATCAATCAACCGCTGGCATAGCCACATACACCTCAAGGCTCGGAACACAACTTCGACAACTGCATATTTTGGAACACACTAATACTCATTTCAAAGTTCTAATCCCATGTCAAGCGAAAATTCAAATAATCGAGATGTTATGAATGATTGATTGAGTGGATCGATTAAGGTAACATGCGGTACGAAGTATGAGGTGATGTGTGCGATGCAAGATGCGAGCGATGGCCAGAGAGACATGATCAGGGCGCGCATAGAGTAGGTGACAAAATAACATAAGAGCGGACAACATCTACTCCTCAGCAGCGTCAACGGGAGCTTCTTCCTTGGTGTCAGAGGGCTTGTCTGCTGTGATTTGTTTGATAAGTAGCCCAAAAAGAAGAGATATGAAGACTGACCAGCATCCTGCATATCTGAAGTCCAGAGGGTGAGGTTGTCGCGGAGGAGTTGCATGATGAGGGTTGAGTCCTTGTAGCTCTCTTCCGATAGTGTGTCGAGCTCAGCGATGGCATCATCGAAGGCCTGCTTGGCGAGATGGCAAGCACGGTCAGGGCTGTTGAGGATCTCATAGTAGAACACAGAGAAGTTGAGTGCGAGACCAAGGCGGATAGGGTGTGTAGGAGGGAGCTCGGTGACAGCAACATCAGAGGCAGCCTTATAGGCTACAAGAGATTTGTCCGCGCTGTCCTTACGTTGGTCGCCAGTCGCGAACTCGGCAAGGTAGCGATGGTAGTCACCCATCCTGAAAAGATGTCAAGGTAAACAAGCGATAACGCCACGACACATTTGGAAACTGACATCTTGTGGTAGAAAACTTTAGACTCTCCAGAAGCAGCCGAGGGAATGAGGTGTTTATCGAGGACATCGAGGATATCTTCGCAGATTTTAGCGAGCTCACTCTCGATCTTCTCCCTGTAGCCCTTGATCATAGACACCTGGGCCTCGTTGCCCTTGGACTCTTCCTTTTGCTCGATTGAGGAGACGATCCTCCAGGAGGCGCGGCGGGCACCGATAACGTTCTTGTATGCAACGGAGAGTAGGTTGCGCTCTTCCACGGTCAACTCCTGGTCTGAGGATGCGACCTGCTTCATGTTCTCGACCATCTCTGTCGCAAAGGTTCATAAGGAGCCATCGGATTGACAAAAGGCGTTCTGACCTTCATAACGCTCTGCCTGCTCAGCAAGCTTGGCGAGATAGACGGAATCTTCACGGTTGACCATCTGGGCGATGCTGTCAGACACGGTGTACGCGATGTACGCGTCTAAGGCTTACATTGTGTTGTAAGGGTCTGGTAGGGGGAGGAGTTGAGCGGGGAGGGGTAGATTGGCGGAGGCGACTCACGGAGTGGGGCTGATAAGCGTTGGAGAAAGAACAAGTGGCAAGCGTACAGATAAAAACCAAGCTGGGCAGAGGGTTAAAGAGCACGTGACGCGTTGATCAGGGCAAAGGGTTGAGCAGGCAACGTGACACGGAACCACCCAAATCGGGCCGATTGACGTGTTTCGAAGGACCTGCAATCGCTCCCCTCTGCCCCACGTCTCACTCTCCTTTGTTCATCACTGTTGTTCATAGCCGAACTGGTTGTTTAGCGCCATGTTAGTATTATATTTCCGGGGAAGAAAAACAATTTATTTAATTAAATCAACTTGCCACGTGCCACGTGTCGTCCAAACCTCCTCTGAGACGCGTCTTGTTTCAACATGCCGACTCCCAACCATTGTGCGCCTCACACACACCGTCGACGCGATGGTAATTGACCTCAATACCTCTTACAACGTTTTTCTCGAGTTTGCACGCAGGTTGGCACTTTGAGGATTGGCTTCAAGCCAAAGAGAAGTCTCCAAGAGCTTGATGCTGCTGTAGAGAAGATTCGCGGCCAGAAGCGGCATTCGCAAAGAAATGTCCACCAGTATTTTCCGTCTCGCAGGGGATATCTGTGACATTCATGTCTCCCCCAGTGGAAGCCTTCCTGCAGAAGTGGCTCCGCCTGCTTTGTCTATGATGACGTTGTGCCGACCCGCGATCTTTGAAGCAGGTATGGACCTCGATGGTTCCCTGAGAACGATTTTGAGGATCTCGCAGGCAATCTCGATATATCCCTCTCAGTAAGTGATTCTCGTCATGTCGAGCGCTCGCAATCACTGGCTTTAATCGTGACGTTGCGCTATTTTGCACACACGTCCGATAGAACGCCTCCGGGGAAGCGGCTGAGGGCCTTTTGAAATGCAGTGGTTCATGAGAAGTAATGGTGCATGCAAATGCAAAGTATGCCAATCATTTTGATGCTCTTTACCTTGTACATAATTACGATATTCTTACCCAGGAATTGTAAATGCTACATACTGCAGTGATCCGTTTTTTTCCATTTTGTGGTTTCTGATGTAATATATATATATATATATGATCCTAACCAACATCTCCATGTCTGTCCAATGCACAGGTTGGGCAGCCAGCTCGGACGCCGACGCTTGAAAATAACTGCGTGTAACCATGCCCAGAGGTGAACAAGATGTAGTGAAGCACAATCCCGAGCAATTCCTGAGGCTTCCTGAGGACCTGCAGCTCTAAATCGGGCCGTGTGACGATTTAGTGATCAGAGTTGATGCGCGTCGAGGAACGCGGCTCTCAGTGACCAACTCCCATGCCTGAACCACAGAGATCAGCAGCACCCGCTGCTGGCGGCCCTACTGCAGCAGGAGCGCTCGCAATCACTGGCTTTAATCGTGACGTTGCGCTATTTTGCACACACGTCCGATAGAACGCCTCCGGGGAAGCGGCTGAGGGCCTTTTGAAATGCAGTGGTTCATGAGAAGTAATGGTGCATGCAAATGCAAAGTATGCCAATCATTTTGATGCTCTTTACCTTGTACATAATTACGATATTCTTACCCAGGAATTGTAAATGCTACATACTGCAGTGATCCGTTTTTTTCCATTTTGTGGTTTCTGATGGTAATATATATATATATATATGATCCTAACAACATCTCCATGTCTGTCCAATGCACAGGTTGGGCAGCCAGCTCGGACGCCGACGCTTGAAAATAACCGCGTGTAACCATGCCCAGAGGTGAACAAGATGTAGTGAAGCACAATCCCGAGCAATTCCTGAGGCTTCCTGAGACCTGCAGCTCTAAATCGGGCCGTGTGACGATTTAGTGATCAGAGTTGATGCGCGTCGAGGAACACGGCTCTCAGTGACCAACTCCCATGCCTGAACCACAGAGATCAGCAGCACCCGCTGCTGGCGGCCCTACTGCAGCAGGAGGACAAGAGGAAGAATCTACCTTTAAAAGGTTACTCGGAATTGCTCAGGTATAGTCAGTCCCTCAGTCAATTATTAAATGCATACTGATAAATGTGGAATGTGTAGCAAATGTTCTTTATGTGGGCATTAATGCAGCTAGGTACCAGGTCCACATCTATTTGGATTCTCAAAAAGCTCACAAACCTCTAAAGCGACCAAGTTCTTCTCGCCATCCACCAAACCCGCAACACCTGTCAAGTCCAATGGCGACCCCAATGTCCCTACAGTTGACCCTTGGATGCTCCCACCAGCTCAGGCCGAGCTCGCTTGGGCTTTGGGCCAGCCTCTTGACATGCACGTTCACCTGACGACTGCGTCCCTTCAACAGGTGTTCAATAAGCCTAATTGGCTGAAAGAACAAGACAAGGATCTGCCCACGTTCGTGTGGTCCAATATCACCTTCGGAGACTGGAATGCGGTCCATACTGCTGAGTTTGACGTCAAATTTCCCAAGGTGTGTAGTAGGGTTGATGCTGTTGGGATATTGGGAGTATGCTCATGATTGCGATCTCACCAACAGAGTGTATTGAATAATGGCTCTCTGTGGATGGACGTGTTCCTTACCAAGGGAGGAACAGTTCCTGACCCTCGTCACGCATCGTTTGACCCGGAAAATATTCACCATATTCGAAAACGTACGCTCAAGCTTGAAAATATGGTCGTCGATAGCTTGGACTAACATATGTATCGCAGTGTTAACACCTTACCTTGCTAAAGCTAAAGTGAGGAAGGAAAAGAAACTTTTGGGTGGATCCGCAGAAACTCCTGAGACGCCAATAGAGGAGCCTGAAGATGTATTTATTTCTACGTCATATGAATGTCTGAAGACTTGACTTACACCCGTCTAGGGCGACACTATTGTCCCGCATTGGTATAGGGTGAATATCAGCCCAACACTCATTTATCTTATTCTGTTTCTGAACTTCGAGTAGAACATTACCCTGGCACTAGTCTCGGACGCCGCGAAGGTGCCCTACGCTTCTTTGCCACCGCCTGTTTCCGAACGTGGGTGCTCCACCATCAGATCTCAAGCTACGGCTCACCTTTCTACCAGACGTCTACCTGACCCCCGAGCGGGATGCGACTGCCACTCAAGGCTTCTACAGGCCTATCGTCTTCCCGAATGAATTCTGGCACCTCCGAGAGCATTACACGGAGCTGAATAGCACTACCCTGTCGCTCCCCCTCCAGGTCGTCTTCCAGCCCATGTCATATTTCAAGTTCCAGATGTTTGCTGCAATGACGAACGGGTTCAAGGAGGCCGCGAAACAGCAGGGAGCTTCCGCTGGCGCAGAGTTGGACGAGCTGAAACGCATGTTGACTGAAACAAACCCGTGGTTCCTCGCGCTGACGGGTTTCGTCAGTCTTTTGCACGTCCTGCAAGTCACTCGTTCAAATGTCATGGAGCATGAATTAAATGACCAGATTTTAGATTCGAAATGCTTGCGTTCAAGTCGGACGTCTCGCATTGGCGTCAGAAGAAGGAGATGGTTGGCGTTTCTGTCAGGTGAGCATTGACCTCTTTATGATCCATGTGTGCTGCCTTTCAACTCACGCGTCTAACATCCTTTGCAGAACGGTGCGCTTGGCATTTTCATCATTACGGCGTCAAATTCATTTACTCAATAAATCTAGATCGTTACAAACGTGTTTGTGCAGGTCGTCGTACTCCTTTACCTCATAGACAACAACGAAAACACGAGTTGGATGATCCTGTTCGGATCGGGGACGGGAGTCCTTATTGAGGCTTGGAAAGTGCGTCTAGTTTATATAGGCTTTGTGGAACTCTGTCCGACCCACTCTTGAAATGGCGCCAGGTAACGAAAGCCGTGGATATTAGCGTCATTCCTGCGTCGGCTGGTTCGCTGATCCCGTACAAGCTGGATATCAAAGGTGTGTTCAATTGGCTTTGGGTCTTGGCGTGTCTTGGCTCAGTATTCACTCCAACGACGAAGATAAGCACGTCCTGAGTGAGGACGAAAAGAAGACACAAGAGTGCGTTCTGCACTGGCTGTTCTTACCATTGCATGTTAACTTGATTAAAGATACGACAAAGTAGCCTTCCGTTATGTATCTTACGTCGCAATCCCCCTCCTTGCGGCATACACGGGATACTCTCTCCTCTATAACACTCACAAGGGCTGGTACAGCTTTGTTATCTCCACCCTGACCTCGTTTGTATACATGTTTGGATTCGTAGGTTTTGATCCTCATGGTCTTCGTGCTCGGACTGATCCCTATTATCAGGCCCAACTTGTCCCACAACTGATCATCAACTACAAGCTGAAGGTTTGACGGCATCTTTGCGCAGTGCGCGCTGATTATGATATCAAATTTTAGAGTGTGGCGCACATGCCGATGAAGGCGATGATATACAAAACGCTCTCCACAGTCGTTGATGATTTCTTCGCGTATGACACCCATCGCCGGTTTACAATCAGCTCAAGATCTTACTGACACGGGACATCCCATAGATTCTGCATCAAGATGCCGTTCTTACACCGATTGGCTTGTTTCCGGTATTTCCGCTCACGCCAGCGTTCCGATGTAGCGTCTAACATCATGATTTCCCAGTGACGATGTGGTGTTCCTTATTTTCCTGTATCAGGTGAGTGACGGCGTGATATGAAATAGCGCGAGCGCAGCTGTGCGGCATTCATTCATTGACTGACTCCAATAATGTAGCGCTGGATCTATCGAATTGACCCAAAACGAGTCAACGAGTATGGACAGGTCATGGCGGAGGATGTGGCTGCGGTTGATGAAAAGGACAAAAAGAAGGAGACCAGGAAGAACAAATAGGCGTGGATCGGTACGATATTCGGCGGCAGCCAGTGCGAAGAGGATTTAGGATGGCCGTTAAGTGAGAGATGCGTCGCCAGGCCCAGAACGGCTGTCTCCGCACACACTCTCCTGGTTGCACGGAGGTAGAGTAAGAGACCTTACCCGCTCCACATTCATACTTGGATATGTAGCTGTAGAAATAGAACGGGCGTTTTACTGGTCGATATACGTTGCCCAGGTAGACAGATGTGTACCGTGGGTTAGGCTGTACCTTTTTCCGCGGTGGTGGGGATAGGAGTGTTCGAAGAGTGCTTGATAGGCACGTTGCTGCGTCAAATAGTGTTGCGGAGGGAACGGCTAGAGAAAGGAACGGACTGGGAGCGAATGGTACTGATATGTGACTTGAAACATACATAGTGTTATTATCTGCGCCTGATGAGTTCAAGTTCAGTTTTGTAGTGGATAATCCGGCATCTGAGTCGGAGCCGCTTTTCATCCTTACTCCCATTCCCATCTGGGCTTCACGCGCGTTGCTCCTTCCCACTCTCATATGCCCGGCACCACAGCGGGTAACGACCACGGCCCTTATGCCTGCCACTGTCTCAACGTACGTATCCGGCGGGACGACTCCAGTGATGCAGCACCACCCCCATCTCCAGACGACCCGGTCTTTTCACCACTTTTCGTTGGCGAGAAGGGCATTTCTGTCGTATGTGTTGCTGTACGGTGTCTCCAAGGAGTGCACTTAGTCTTTTCTGCAGGCCCACCCACAGTTGACCGTCAGAACGCGGACGCGAGGAGTGCCCATTGCGGGGACACCGCGATTTTCACGATATATCACTCTGACGTGCTTGCTCTGCCAACTGGTCGTCTATCGCGTCTACCAAATGTACACTCCGGAAATCGAGGGCAGAGACGGACCGCTCTTGCCCACAGAAGACTGGGTCGAACGCGATATCCTGAAGAGCTTGAATGGATGGATCGAAGTCCACAAAGACTGTCTCGTGAGTCATGATGACACCAATCTTCACGTCTCCATTACATGCATCGTTGTCATTGGTGCTTATACCTTGCTATTCACAGGCTGGGAACGCCTTTGAAGGGTCGATATCGTCGGCGGACTTTTCAAGTACTTTCAATCTTCTTCTACTAACTACAGATACTCCTTCGACGTCCCCCGATGCGATCTTCCAAAGACCACCTTCACGCTCATCTACAACATCGCCACCTCCCTTACCCAAGTTTTTCTCCAGTGTTCGGCCGGTGTTTCTCCCACCCCCCTTTACGCCCTCACATCCGGTGTTTACATATCTAGCATCATTTGCGGCCAAGGAGTCGGAAGCCTTCCGCACAGCGGCTGAAGGGCATATGGCCGAGCAGATGAAACTCAAAACCTCGGAAATTGAAAATGCCGATGTGGAGCTTAGGAGAAAGGTCAACACGCTCTGGAGGAAATTTAGGGAGGGCGTGAGCCGGATACAGCAAGAGACTGGGCAGCTAAGTGGGCGCAGGGCTTCTGCCTCGGGATCTCGGGAGCGTGCTGCCGTTAACGGGCTAGGGCCGACATCGTCCGGGACACCCAGTACCAGTGCAATACGAAACTTTATTCCGACTAGCGTCTCTCGCCCAAGATCATCATCCCCTCCTGCACCTCGCGTATCAGCTCTCTCGGTATCGCTTGCCACTTCTTCATTCCATCATCCGAGAACCAGGGCGACGGCTACTTCGCCTCCCCCACACCATCGTTCATCATCCAACATGTCGAATGGAACGTCTCATTCAGGCTCTACAGTGTCCTCCTCAAACAACATTGCGATCCCACAATCAGTGGAAAACGTGTTGAATGTGCGACGAAACATCAGCGAAGCGCTGGACACAGCGACAAGCTACCGATACTTTGTTACCCTGGAAGAGGACATGGCGCGCATGCGAGGACGGACGCAAACCAAAACAGCTGATGCGTCCGATCAAAGTGAAGCCGATGGCACTTCCCACGTCCTAGTTTTCCCCAATGATGACGACACTCAGAAGCAAGAAGAGAAAGAGAAAGATGCGAAACCCAATGACCCCGTCTCCCTGTCACGTGCCGGTGACAAGAAGGGTAAGCGTAAGGTCACCTTTGAGGACAAACCCGCAGTGGTCACCATCAAGCGAGAGGTTGCTGCAGAACAGACTGAAGAGGAGGAGCAGCGACCTGACACAAGTGAGATAATCTATATAAGGTACTCTGTTTGCTTCACTCATCCTTGTTCTGTAGACATGATATTTGAGCTGGAAGATTTGGAAGGCGTGGATCAAGGGTCTCCTGGTAAGACACAGCCAACCCTCCAACTCGTCGAACAGCCTACCGCACCAACCCGTCCGCGAAAACACCGCCCACAGAACGTGGACAATCTGTCGACATCCTTCTCGGGCTTGCGGCCGAGCTCACTTCCAACTCCATCTCATATCCTTCCATCCAGAAACGGATCTGATGTGCCCACCCCTGCTACGATGCTGTCACTACCGAAACCTTCATTGAGTCTTGCCCCTCAAACACGAGTACAAGCATCTGGCGCCTCTTCTCAATCAGAAAGCAGTGACGGTTACAATACACCGCCGCCGGACCCAAAGATGTTGAAACTGTTGGCTGCGGATACACCCAGCCATCGAGGAGCGTGGAAACCGGACAGCAAGGCATGGCAAACTTTCGTGCGCCGACAGCCTGGACATCATGAATCCGGGGCCATCATCGAGGAAGGAGATGATGATGGGACTGACGCTTCTGGGTTTGCTGTCCCAGATGTCCTTCCGAAAAACTTGGAACGAGAAGGTGGAGCCTTTTTGTCGATTACTTGAACGTTATACTAACATCTCCTAAACAGCATTTGTGGGTTCGCTGCCAGTATCTATCAAACTTCCCAAACAGCGGGAGGTGCTTTCATTGGCTTCTTATCAGCCCCAAACACTCGCCACGCAAACAAATTCTACTTCAACCTCGCAAAGAAAACAGACTTCTGCCGCAATTCGAAAGGCTGTCTACGCTGAACGAGATCGTTCTCGCACTTTGGATCCTGGCCCTCTAGACTTTGCATCTGTTGAAGACGAAGACGAAGAGGAAGATGAAGAAGATACAGGGGATCAACCAGGTGTGGCATCCACCGACGCTTCATTGGGGGGTGAACGAAGTCGGAAACACGCACTTAGGATCCTCAAAAAGCGAAGCCAGGTACCGGACTCGGGGATGTGGCGAAGTCTGGCGTAATGCCCGATGAGGATCCTAACCAGGCCTGACATTCATCTCGAGCCCTGTTAACCATAACATCGATGTCTGACCTTGTTTTTTTTTTGTTTTTCTGGCATGTCATGGTCATCGCATATCTATCTTCTAATTCCCTACATCCAGCGATGTTGCTTAGTTGATACGACCCCTCTGCACAACTGACTTGTGTTTTGTATTTGTTGCCTTCCTGTGTACAGATTTACCGTGATTCACCTCCAGCTTGACGTGCACACTCAACGTCGAATCCTCGATGATTTCGACTTTACACCTAGCCTAGTTGTGGATTGAAGCAAGCGTTATTCAAGTTCAGCCTGTGCGAGTGTAAGCTTAATCTCGAAGAGAGCGATTTGTGGCGTCTTTCCCGATCTAGTAGTCAAGGCTATTGCAGATTGAGGCTTGTGGCTCAGACTAGCGACTTACATGATCTATGACACGAATTAGAAAGTGGACATTCGGGCGTCCTTCGACCCAGTTTCATCATTAAAAGTGGACAGAGGAATAGGATGATGTGAGTTGGGATAGGTTATGTATTGACAGTATTGTGAAACTGTACTTAGATCAATATATAGAAGATTACGATAAGCAAGTGTCCGTTTCTCCATTAGTGTACTCAACGCCAGATATCTGACGATAAGGCTGTGCTTCAAAGTAGGCCACGTCGCGAAAACGTTCCCACGCAGATCATTCTCAAAGAGGGAGATTGCTGCTCTCAACTTTTGAACCATCTTTTTCCTCCCTTGAGTCAGCGTCCTTTTCCTCGTCCGTAGAATCCTTGGCCTCTTGCATGCAACGCTCGCACGGGCATGCAAAGCGCCATCCACGCGCAAGCTCCACACGCCTCCTGCGCCTACATTCGATGATGGTCTCGTCGTTCTTCTGAGTCACATCCACAAATGCGACGTTGAGTTCTTCGCCTTCCTTCAAATCACGGTTAGCGATGAGATGGAGTTCCGAAGTGCCAGAGCTGAACGAGGGCCGGACGTTTGGGGCGCAAGAGTGGGTAAGGTAGGAAGAGAGGGTGTAGAACGCAGTTCCGACTTGGTGAGCAGTGCCGTTAGGGGTACGAGTCTTCTCGACGTCCTCCGGGCGAGCAGTGGGTGCCGGCTACCGAAATATGTTAGCGCTGATACGAGGAAAGTTGGAATAGATGAATTAACCTTGTCGTCTCGTCCACCATCAAAGGAGACGCCATAAGCATTGTACATCATCTTTCCAATAAGAATTGAATATCGCTCGTCCGTCACAAAGTGTTCCAAACCGGGCAGGGCAGTTTGCAGGACGTTCACAAGTGCCGGGAGGGAGCCCTCCGGTAACTTGGTTTCAAGGTAACGCAGGCGCTCCATGTGATCAGCTAACAAGTAGGTGCCACTTGGGGCATCCGTGAAATTACTCTTTTCTGATTGTTTGCCTGCGACACTCATCAGCTTGGTGGTTTCCACGGCTACCTGGCGGGCGATGAATCGAGCTACAAGGAGGGATGCCTGGTGTGGTTTCTCCTTAATGAGCTTGACGAAAGTTTCCTGGGCCGTTTTCCGCGCAGCGTCCACTGTAGCCTTCGTCTCGAGGGGAACAGGTTGAGTCATTTCAGCTGGAAGCGGGGATTCAAGGGTAAACAGGAGGTTGTGGGATTGCGCCCGGTTGTCGACAAGACACTCCTTTGAGCAGAAGGTCGAAGATATCGGATTCTCCCCTTCTGGAAGGCCGATAGACACGATATCGGCATCAATGCTTCGGAGACAGTGCGCACAGTATTTTCCAGAGCCCTGGAGGTCGGGATCGAGAACAGCAACAACGGGTTGTTCCTGCGTTACATGTTAAAAAAGGTGAGGCTAGATTCAATATTCATCAAGGAAACCTTGTAGATGAGTTCTCCAGCAGCGATATCCTTGCCGACGACCAAAACCTTGCGTCCTCCACGTGTTTCAATGCGGGTATTCATCGATTTGGGCGGGAATTCCTCGTAGTAGCCTAAGGGCACATCTTAGTTTTCAACTAGTCCTGTATATACCGTTGGCGTACCTTCGACTTTGTTCTTTACCTAAACGATTTATACATGGGAAAAGAAGAGTATATTAGAACAGATCTAGCATTGCTCGGTCGTAGATGGGCAAGAGGCAGGCAAAAATAATATCCAATGTCCATCACTACGGGTGACTCCTCTCCTCTATTCACCCGGAGCGCATGGCCATTGCAAGGCGGAGATGTCAACGATTATGAGGCAGGTGTACCGGCCCCTGGGTCTGTGACCTTGTCCCACTCTTGTGAAGACGCCTCTGACGGTGGTCCGCCACTCGTTGGGCTCATTTCCTCATCATCGTCGGGAAATATTTCGCCATTGATGCTGGAGGTAGAAGCTTTACTTACATCGAGAGACGTCATATCCATGACCAGCTGTGGCAAAAGCCTAAGTAAGATTCAATGAACGTCGATAAGACTGTTTACCTTGAAGATGGGTTGAGGAACGGTCTTCTCGTAGATTACAATGAGCTCCATGGGTGCAGGGTACACACGCAGAGCCCGGTAGAAGGACAGAGCAGCCTCAAGATGGAACTCGGGGCCTAGCGTACATGTTCAGGCCGAAGTACGAGGGTCAGAAACTATCATAAACGCACCTCTACCAGACAGCTGCTCGCCCATGGCAACCTGCTGCATGAAATACCCCTCCCTTTCCTCAGGTGTGTGAGGAGGTTCCTCTTTTTTGAGCTGCTCAAGAGCCTCCTCCAATGTGGCGTGAGTTATTTCACCCTTGGCACCGAGAGACAAGGACTCCTTTGACTGTGCTGCAACCTTTTCGACGCGCTTTTTCTCCTTGCCTAAAAAAGTGAATGTGTCAGCAATGAGGATGTGAGAAACAGTGAGACCGCCACAAACGCAGTTTTTTGCGGAAGTCGGCGTCGTTCCTGCGTTTGTGGTCGAAGTAGGCAGCATAGGCAATTGCACCGCCAAGAACGGTGAGACCAGTGACGGCGAGGAGACTGGATGCGCGCGAGTCCATCGTGGTTGCAGTGAACTCCATACACACGCCGTCATCACCTGCCTTTTTTTCCAGTGCTTACGTAAGGATTCTTTCAATGCCAACAACTCAGGCGCAAAGCTGTATGGAAACGGGTTATTTTACACAGCGAACCATACGGGCGTCGACGTCGGAGACAACAGCGTGCGCGGCGTTGAGCACAGCGAGCTCGGTGACCGAGTGGATCGTTCGCGTACCGGAGGTTGATTTGCAAAAAAGTACCCACGGCCCTCGTTGATCGTGTATTATATCTCTCCCTGTCCGTCTTCCTTCCTGCTGGCAATGAGCAGCGACCCAGGTCCAATATTCCAACCCCAGTCCCTCCTTTCCTCGTCTCCGTCTACGTCCGGTGCTGGTTCCACCTCTTCCAATACCCAACTATCCACACAAGCCACAGCAGCATCACTTTCACCAAGCACACGAGCAGCAGACTCCAAGGACAGCCTCACAACCCCGGAGGAACATGTTACCGTCTCAGAGAAATTGCATGTTGAGGGCATCACGAGCCCGTTGGAGGCAGGCGCCAAAGGCTTAGACCAGCCAGGCGAGGTGGCGGAGCAGCACCATGGTCTTCAATCGATGAAAGAGGAAGGCGATGGTTCTCTAGTGCCTCTTAACCAGGAAATTGAGTTGCTGGAGCGCACACCAGACTCTGTAGTCGATGAAGGCCAAGATTGGGCGTCTGAAGGGGACCATGAGTTGAAACGCGTCAAGGTGCACCATAATCCATCTTCAACCCACCTACTGGTTGCATGTTCAAATAGACTTATTTGGTCATATCAGGTCTACGAACTCATAGGCGCGCGATGGGAGGATCAGGGCACAGCCTTCTGCTTTGGCCAATTCCAGGAAGAAACAAGCGAAGCTCTTCTTATTGCCCGTTCAGAGAGACGTTACGACAAAATCATTCTCTCCACAGTCATCCGCTCCAACGACGTTTACCAGCGACAGCAAGGTGCGCCGAATCTCTTTCAAATTACTGATATACCATATTCATACCCATTGCGCAGATACACTTATCGTTTGGACCGAACCTGATGGTGTTGACTATGCCTTGAGTTTCCAGGATCCAGAAGGCTGTGCAGAAGTTTGGAGCTTCATTTGCGAAGTTCAGCAGCACATGCAGGCTACAGGCGCGTCCAAATCAACTTTGTGATTACCTTTACTCATTCATCCTCACCAGAAAACATGTCGAGCATTTCCTCTTCGCCAAACATTGGACCGGATCCACCATCAATCACTACCGCCGGCATTATTCGTTCAGGACATCTTCCCAAGCCCCAGCTGGGCATCATCGGTGAAATAGACAGAGCGATAAAGCAGCTGGCGCGGACACAGGCTGTTAAGGAACGGATATGTGAGTATATCCAACAAGAGGTGAGTTCTACCTTTCGTGACTCTTCGATTCCTCGTTTCTGGGTTGCATGTGCTTTCCCACGTCTTTCCTTTCTTAGGGGCACAATGTATTCCGTCCAGATAGCTGATAACGTATCACTTTTCCCTCTTCTGTATTCACCCAGGATTACATCAAGTCGCTGGTTGATGTGCTGAACACGGCCGAAGACTTGGAGAGCCTGGAGAATTTACACGCCCTGTGTAGTTTGATGCAAACAATACGTATGTATGATACGGTTGTTCACATTGGGTCAATCTGATGAACCTTTTGCTACAGTAACTCTTAATGACCACACGATGTACGAACACATCCTGGAAGACGATTTATTTTTTGGTGTCGTCGGAATGTTAGAATGTTCGCCTCATCTTTCATGATCCGCTGTCTAGATGGCTGAAACCTTCATGATTTCATAGATGATCCTGATTTCCCTAACCACAAGGCTAATTATCGCGAATTCCTTCACCAAACCTCACATTTTCACCAACCCATTCCAATACGTGACCTCAGCATACAACGGAAGATACACCACACCTACCGCCTCCAGTTCCTTAAGGATGTTGTCCTCGCCCGCGCCCTCGACGACTCAACATTCAATGTCCTCAATTCCTGTATCATCTTCAACCAAATCGACATCATCACCCACGTACAGGCCGACCACACCTTTCTCCGTGAAATTGTTAAACTCTTTGTGGACGAATGCATGCTAAGCGGTGGCGCCCCTCCAGTGCCACCGCAGTCAACACCGAACGGCAAGAAAGTTTCTAAAGTACCGCCAATAGTTGGAGTTACTGTCGATGTCAATGGCAAACCACTATCTGGGTATACCGGGGACTCTGATGCAGCAGATACATCCTCTCAGCCATCGGCCTCGACCAACGGCAGGAAGTCCCCGAGCAATGCGGACCCCAACGCAATGGAGGTAGACTCAAATTCTCCAAAAGCAAATGGCGATGCTGCCCCACACATAAATGCCCGCGGTACCCCAATTCTTATACCTCAACTCCCGAAACGTCCAGACCATTACGCCTTTGCACCCCCTGATAACCTGTCAGAGGAGGAAGTCGAGCTGCGGCGGGAAGTCATCACTCTCGTACAGCAACTCTGCATTATGGGCAAGAACGTCCAGCTTGCCGCCCGGATGGCGCTCTTCCGTGCTCTCGTCGACCGCGGTGTACTGTTTGGTGTGCAATGGGCGATGAGTCTCCCTGAGCGCGAGCCAATCAACAAGCCCATGATCAGCGCGGCCGGCGAGATCCTCGTAGCTTTGCTGGACCACGACCTTAACGGCGTGCGTGGACATGTGCTCAAGCAGGTGGTGGCAATTGAGAAAGAGCGGGCAGGTGGGCGGAAGGGTGCGGATAAGGCGGAGACAATCCTGGAGATGGCATGTAGAATTTTGGCGCAGAGTGAGGACCTCGCAGTACAGAGCCAAGTCGGCGATGCGCTAAAGGCTTGGATGGATGTCCCGCCAGGAGAGGCGTCGATGGCTGTGGCTGCTGCTGCTGCCGGCACTGAAGCATCGCAGGTAAGATCGGTATACATGTCGCTCTACCTTACCAATGAAACTGACTCCCCTTGCGAAGGCCCTTGGTGGCAACAAAGGCCTTCCGCGGAAGGACGATCCTGGAACTGAACGGTACATGGATTACTTTTATAAGGACTGCCTACATATCCTCTTTAAGCCCCTATTTGACTTGCCCGAATGGCGGAACGCTCAAGGTAAATCAATAAGCTCAGCGTATAGGTCCTATCGGAAGCTTACGAGGAACATGTCAGGACCTTTACTGCCCTTGACACGACATGAGACAAACCGTTACGTTTACCTCAGTGATTTAATGTTCAACTTTGTGGGACAACATCATTTCCGGATACATTTCTACCTCATGTCCACCAACATTCTTGTCCGAGTTGCCAGTCTCCTGAAAGCGCGAGACAAGCATCTACGTCATGGTACATCTCCACCCTCCCTTTATCCGCGTCCAATCTGACGTTCCCATAGCGTCCTTCCGAATATTCCGCCTTCTGCTACGGCAGAATAATCCTAATACACACGCTCAGGTCATTAAGCATGATATATTGAAACCTCTCCTGGATTTGACAATACAGGAATCAAGACGGGATAACCTCTTGAGCTGCTCATGTCAAGAGTATTTTGATTTCATCCGCAAGGTTCGTAGTCTTACCCTAGGACAGCAGACTAGAGGCTGATTGTGAAATGCTACAGGAAAAGATCAAAGAACTTGGCAAAGTCTGTTGGGTCAAGCACGAAGAGGACATTCGGACACTTGCAAAGAGCCCTCTTGGTGGCCAGCGATTTGAACAATTCATTGCTTGGATCCAATTTGAGATATTGAAGCAGAATAAGGAGCCATCACCAGAAACTTTAAATTCTGACAAGTAGCTATTATTTATTCCTCATCTAAGCAAGGTGCTGATCGGGCAATTTTTTTAGGCCTATCGACGCCCGCGGTTGGCAACCACCGAGTCGGGCTTTGGACGCAGAGGAAGAGAGCTACTTCAATGCGGATGACGATGAAGAAGACCCCATTCCTGTTGTCAGCCCATCGTGGCCAAAGACTCCTCACACATTAACTAATATGCTCAAACGGAAACGGCGGTCATCCATTGGAGCCAATACAAAGGGGTACAGGCCGCCATTACGGACGCCTGCCCTGAGAGCGTTGGTGGATTATGGAGATGACGATGACGATGATGATCGAAAATCTGGGCAGGTGGTCAAGAATGACGGGCAGCAGGCGAAGCCTAGTTCATCTCGGTCACCCTCTCCAGAAATACCTGCCAGCCCTAAATTGGCGCATCGCCAAGTACCCTTATCATCCGGACCACCACTCCCTAAGCGTGCAAACACAGAAGACGACGATGAGGACCTTCTGGAATCACTTGCGCGGGCCAGGTCAAGACCACAGTCGCCGGCGCCCGGGATGATGGCGTCTCTAGAGTCTTTGCGGCCAGGCGAGAAGCGACGACGGGACGATGACGATGACGATGACGACGATTGGTTACTGGTTCACACGGCGAAAAAGCAGGATTTGGGGACCCGGAAGGAGAAATTTAGCTTTGCAACTATTGGTCGGACTAAAAACGGTGATGATCCACCGAAAAAGATCAAAGTCAAGTTTGGTGGTACGAGTCTCTCTGCGGCAGCCATCACTCCATCGACGCCTGTTCCTTCAGAAACAGGCGCGAAGGACGGAGATACGGGATAGTGGCACTGTACGGACTTCATGTTTACGTGTTATATTTGTTGTGCTGTTTTGTTCATATGTGTTGAACTATTGTATGCCATTCGACGCATGCCAGACAATTGACTATGATTCAGACGCGACGCGTGACAAGTCGTGTTTGTGACTTTCTCTTTCTCCCCACTACAATGTACAAAAGCAACGAACGAAAAGCGTTCCTCGATGACAAGGACCTTATCCAAGTCACAAACCACGGCTCTCTCCAGTACCCACACAGGCTAAACTTGTACGCTCATCGCCCCGCCGCATCTGCACAACGAGCTCACAGGTCCTCGCAGTTACGACCGGTCCCCGCTCTACGATGTCTCTGTTGAGGAGTTTGAGACGTGCGCGCTAGATCGCCTGCGCATACTTGCAGAGATAGAATCGTCGGCGGCGCGAAATCGGACATGGGACGAGTTGAAGACGGTGACCAATGCGCAGTGCTTGAAATACCTCCCACTTCACGCATCGAGTGCACGGACGGTCGATCGAGATTCAGAGCGTCGGAAAGATCACTTGGGTCATTTTGTGCTTCGCCTGGCTTTTTGTCGATCGTGAGCGCCAATTCAATTGCATAAACCTGAGCTTTGCTAATTAGGTCAATGGCAGGGAAGACCTCAGACAGCGGTTTGTGAAGGCAGAATCGACACTATTCAGAGTACGCTACGACGGAGATGCTACTAGTGAGAGAGAGCTCTTTTTGAATTCCAGGGATTTCAATTGGGCCGCTGTAAGTTGCAACTCACAGTCTTTGTAAAAGATGGTTGATCGGGGGACAGGTTGATGCCGCAGAGAAGGCTAAATACCGAAAGGAACTGTTTGCCTGCTTTCAAGGATCTAAGAATGAATCTGTTAGGGAACAAGCGTTCGAAAGCGAGAAGTACTTCAAGGTATATTTACTATCCCCACGTTGACACTCTGCCGCTAACCTTTTCCTCAGGTCAAGTGGACAAGAGTCCCCGACCTCGTCGAGAAACGGAGAGTGTTCCTGAGAGGAGGATGGGCATACGTCCCTGGGAAGGAGCAATCCAGTATTGTCTTTGAGGAATTCGAAGTCCAATTGAACAGAGCACTTCAGGTACGCCGTAAATATGGCTTCAACTGACAATGACCTAACACTCGTTTGGATAGCTTACTGCACGGTCGTTGCCGCGCCTAGACGAAGATACACGAATTATGCCCATTCTGGATAATCTGTCTCAAGGTTTCCTCGCTGGTGTCCCGTCCGAATGGGTTGGCGCAGGAGAAATAACCAATGCGGATGGCATCAAGGCGGAGATGGTGGATGACCTAGCGAAGAAGCATTTCCCAATGTGCATGCGAACTATCCACGACAATCTGCGGAGGGATCACCATCTAAAGCATTTTGGTCGGTTGAATTACGGTTTGTTCTTGAAGGTATGCGTTTCATCGGCGTGGATTTCAGCATACGTGCTGATGCCCCAAAGGTTCTTGGCGTGCCGATTGAAGAAGCTATCGTTTTCTGGAGAAAGTCATTTGACAGAATAACAGATGACAAGTTCAATAAAGAATACAAGTACAACATTCGGCACTCATATGGTTTAGAGGGCAAGCGGGCCAATTATGCTGCAAAAAGGTAGGCTTATAAGCCATGTAATACTGGGGATATGAACTCATTTGCGCCAACAGTTGTCAACAACTTCTGTCCTCTAGTCCTGGGGAATACGGCTGCCCTTATCGACACTTCTCGCCCGAGAACCTTGAGACAGCTCTCCTTTCCACGTATTCCTCACGCGGCCTGAGCTCGTCAGACCTACCGGAACTCGAGCAGACGATCAAAGGAAATCACTTCCACGTTGCCTGCACCCGTGTCTTTGAGCTGACCCATTCGTCGTTCGGCGTCAAGAAGGGTGATGGTGCTGGAGGTGGCGAGAGTATTACACACCCTAATCAGTATGCTTCAAGAAGTATGGAGTTGTACAAGGCGCAGCAGGAGAGTGGAGAGGCAATGGTTGTTGACTGAAGAGGCGGATCTTCTGTTCAGATATTTATGTAAATTCAATTGTACGTCATTTTATATTAAAGGCTTTTCCGACGTTTAGAGCTCTTCGAGCACGAGTCCGAAATTTATGTATTTTGTCTGGTCCAGTGCCTGCTGCTTTCGGTGAACCCAACCAGCAGGTGTCTGAAGTACATAGAATCCAAAATACATGTATGTTTTTTCTGGGAGGCAGTAGTGCGCTCCAATTTAGGATGGACTCGAAAACAATAGATGGACGCCCATGGCGCAGCCGATGGGGTAGAAAAAAGCAAAAACAAGAAAAGAAAAAAGTGAGTCCGAGAGATATGTATGTTTTTTTTTTCTGGGACACGCAGTAGTACGCTCCAGTTTATGTTGGACTCGACGCCCATGAAGTATTCGATGGGGTAGAAAAAGCAAAGAAAACAAAGGAAATGAGGAGTCCCCGAGATATGTATGTTTTTTTTTTCCCTGGAGGAAGTAGTGCGCTCCAATTTATGGTGGACTCGGCGCCCATGGAGTAGCCAATGGGATAGAAGAAAGCAAAGAAAACAAAGGAAAACAAAGGAAATGAGGAGTCCCCGAGATATGTATGTTTTTTTTTTCCCTGGAGGAAGTAGTGCGCTCCAATTTATGGTGGACTCGGCACCCATGGAGTAGCCAATGGGATAGAAGAAAGAAAAGAAAAGAATGGAAAGGAGAAGTAGGCCTATTAAAGAACTATAATGTTGATAAGTAAGTCGATCGAGAGGATGTCAGTAATGGAACGACGGTTGGAGTTTTTTGGAGTAAGAAAGAGACGACGCTGGTCACGCACTGGCCCGTTAGCCAACCATAACGCGCTCTCTTGCCCACTCCGTTCATAACACCTCTTGACCCACCCAACCGCCCACTTCTGTCAAAGAAGCTGTCAAGCGATCACGTCGTCCCAAACTGGTTGAATAGCTGGTCGTGTTTCCAGACTAGGACGTATAGCATGTTCTTGTGAGTTATTCGTGGGGAAGACCAGATGCGTGACTGTCAGCATTGAAGTGTCTACGAAACCCCAAAGTAGGACTTTGTATCGGAAAACCCGTAGAGACAGCGAGAAACCCATGGGGATTCTGTACGGGCGTAGCTACACGGAGGATGGCTCTCCGGGAATGAGCTATACAAAGGCAAATTCTTCGATCAGGCGTCCTTCATGCACACACCACCGATCTCAGCAATTGCGTCTTCATCCCCAGCTAACCGTCGCGGCTGGAGTCTTCGTCATCGGTTTCGCCTCCCGGCGCGTCATTGCTGTGAGTCGTCGGAAGCGCCAGAAGATGGGTCCCAAGCTACAGTGATCGAAGTATACAAGGTCGAAGATTTGAGAACAACGATGTAAGGCGATGCATTCGAGGCCTGCTTCGAGACTTGGCTTGGTTAGGAGAAGGGAGATCTCTAGCTTTTTGCGTTCCTTCTTTTGCTCATATCTATAAGCCAGGCAGTTGAAAATCGATAGGTCGCGAACAAGTCTTAGAGAACCTTTAGGGTCTGGGGCTCGTGTCGTGGGAGTAAATTGTGGGAGCAAATTGCAGGCACATAGTAGCGTGGGCTTCATGATAGGCTGTTCAAGTGCATCGAGCAGTGACTTGAGTCGGCGTTTCCGTCCACGTTCCTGGGATGCACGCCTAAGCATAATTGTGATGCAGATTATTGGGTGCAAAGAAAGGATGGGGGCCTCTTGAGCAAGGCACGTTTCTCCGTATGCGATGGCAGGTATGATGTTGAGTTCAGAATAAAGCGTGGTCTTGAATGACGGTATAACGTTGCAGTCCTTTAGTAGATCGAGATCCAGTTCAATTTTACGTCGCCGCCTTGTGCGTTCCGTCAGCCAGATGGCGCTGAATGGCCGGTAAGAATGGCGGGGCTTCTCAGGGCTGAGTTGTGCTGGTGGAGGAGATGAGTGGGCGCCGGCGAACAAGGCAGGAAGAACAAGGCGACGAAACACGAAGTAGAGCTGGCTGAGATGATATGAAAGGGGAAGATGATGGCTGCACTGAAGGAGGCATTCTCAGACGCGGCAAGTTCTTATACCGACGGTCGGAGTTGGCAGAAGGTCAAAACCTAAAATCGTCAAACCAGT
>JABCKO010007936.1:81812-93235 GCA_018855915.1 Tephrocybe sp. NHM501043
CCAATGCCGCCTTGCGACCCACCACGTCTGCTAGTGTCCGCCAGTTCATGTCCCCTTGACGCTCATGTCCTTTACATTCAACTGGCCTCGCTTCTCAGACCAGTTCCACTACGATGCCATACAAATGCTCAACACCGCCCTCAACAAGGGCAACAAGCCTCCCATCATAGCAGACCGTATCGAGGTTGTCGAGCTCGAGATGGGAACACAGGTAACAGGCTTTCTTCATAACCTTTTTCCGTGTAAATAACATACCATAGCCCCCAGAGCTGGAGATTCGCGATATCGGCGACCTCACTGTTGATCAGTTTCGAGGAATTTTCCGTCTCACATATTCTGGCGATGCTCATCTCGTCTTGAAGACCAAGGTTCAGGTACGAGCATGAATTTTCGTTTCAACGGTCTTCGTACTCAGTGAAACACCAAGGCAAATCCCTTAAATCATAAACAGCCTGATATCCATCTCATGGGCGGTTCTCGAGGCATGCTTGCGGCCAAGCAGCCACTTGTCGTGCCCATGCTCCTTCGCCTCTCACACTTTAAACTCAACTCATATGTTGTCCTGGTCGTTTCTAAACAGAAAGGCATCACCCTCGTCTTTAAGACGGACCCTTTGCAGAACGTAGACATAAATAGCACGTTCGACTCCATCGCCGTCATTCAAAAATTCATTCAGCGGGAGATTGAGGGCCAACTCCGCCAAATGTTTCGCGAAGATCTCCCTGGTATTATCCATCGACTTAGTCAACAATGGGTCAAGGCAAAGGTTGAGGCCCCGTACCTGCAGAAAAACCCGCCACTGCCTGTCAACAGGCAACGTGAGTTGTTCGATGCGCGCTCTGCAACTGGGAACTCTTTCAGAAGCGTACCTCCTACTCCTTTAATGGAAGGTGCCCTTCCACGACGTCCACAATCCGCTGCTGGAAGCTTCTCTTATCCACACCGACCGCGATCCACATCTGGCTTCTCGAGATCTGCGCCGAAACCTAAATCACCACCGCCGACCCCACCAGCTATCCCTTCTGAACCTGTGTCATTCCCAGACCTTGAGAACTTTGACCCGACCTATGGCTTACGTCCCGAGGGTCTCCCCACGAAAAGCGTGTTTGGTGGATTTGCCAGCCTGTTCACAGCGAACAAAGGTCTCGCAGACCTCGCAGAGGACTCGGAAGAGGAGGAAGAGGATGATGATAATGATGGTGCCGCTTCATTTGACATGGTAAACTGGGAGTACACTGTTCCAGCTTCTGGTACAAGCGCCTATGGAGATGCAATCGAAAGTGTGGTGCCGGAATCTGATTACGAGACGATACCGGCTGTTGGTGGTGGGACGATCACCCGACCTCGAATATATCACTCACAATCTATGATCCAAACCCCCGGTCATGCCAACGCGACTGCGTCTTCCTCGAAACACCTACACTCGTATGAATCCGTGTCTCACTCACGGTCCGGGTTCACCACTCCTGGTCTCCTTCCTAGGCATTCGTCTGGACTGGGCTCTTACTTTGGTGGAAGTTCATCTGGATTTCACACAGCTCCGCCCTTCAATTCAACATCTGGTCGACCAGTCACGCCTGACAGCCTGGAAACGCAACCCTCGAGGTCTAGCAGCAGTCGTGGCCTGACAACATCCACCCCTCCCACCGATCACGCAATGCACGAAGGCGAATACAACGAGTCGTCATACGACCCATCGGTATACATACATTCCCTACCCCGTGCTACACCAACCACTGGCCCCTCCTCTCGCCGCCCCTCCATCTCCTCCAGCTCCAACTTCGACCAAATATCACCCTCTACATCACCAACAAGTACAAATCACAATCCTAAAATTATACTTCGTCCCTTGCTCAACAACTCTATCCATCAACTATCTACATTATCACATTCCAACCACACCTTATCCCCTTATACGCGCAATCTCCAACACTTCACTGTACGCAGTGTGCCTCCGCGATCCGCGACCCCATTTGGCCTCGCTGCTTTAGACCGCCAACCCACCAAGGCGAAACGGAAACGCATATTCCGTCTGGGAGGGCCCAAAACACTGTCCACCGATCATAAGTCTGATATGCCAGTTGGGAGCAAGGGGAAGGTACCCAATGGCCGACCTGCTGAATTTGATGTATCGGATATGGATCGTTACTTCCCTGCGCATGATGATCACGACCTTGACCCTACCACCGGTTCCATGGCGCGACCACCACCACCACCGTCAAGTGCAGGTCAGCATTCCCCAGTGTCAACATATCCACGACCTGTATCGCCCACGCGTTTACGAAATTTTTACAACGCTAATAATCTCGGCACTTCACCATTGCTACCCTCAACATTGTCATCATAGACCTTTATTTCTCTCTGGCCACCATCCCTCCTCTTGTAGATACGTCTACGTACATTGTCAGATCCATGTGCATTTCACTGGCCTCTGCAACGTATCCCCCACAAATTCGCCTTTAATGGAATGTACTTTATTCAGATTCTAATGACGAACGACGCGAGTATAACATGCATAGCATATACCCCTGCGCCACGGAACTTGAATGCACTAAAATGTCCAAGGACAACACAGTGCGTCTCCTCCGTACACTGACTCACAGACTGCGTTACCTGGGCCCATTATGCAGCGCTTGACATTTCACTTGTCTGGGTTTGTCTCGCGAAACTTCTTTCAATCAGAAATACGGTGTTCTCTTCAGACGTGCTCTTGCCAATGCATATGTGTCGCCATGCACCCATAGATCATCGAAAATGACCAAGGTTAAAAAAAAACAGGTTTAAGACCTTTATCCTCTAACTCCTTCAGTGCGGGAGGTACCGGAACCTCAGTGACCACTCGATGTAGGTGTGCATGTAAACGGACCTCCAAGCAAAGATTTTTCCATCGCTGAAGTTGCTTATTAGGTCCATTGCCTATGGCAGGGCACCTCCGTCTTGGCCGTATCATGCCAGCGAATGGATGGTGTGGGGACAAGTTCAGTATTAGAAGTATGATTTACAGGGACTCGACTGTGGGAAGGAGGAATAATCACGCATCGAAGGCTACCGCTCCGCTTGGTCTGTCGGCGCGCCCAACACAGCAAACCAATGATCTTGGAATCCTGGTCTGTCCATAGTATGGAAACCGTCCGCCGCCTGTAAGCGAATGAAGAGAGGTGTACGGGCAGAGCGCTTGAGCAAGATGTAGGTCGAGAGAAGAATGATTTTAACTCTAATCCCTGTATTGATGTTTTCCAAAGATATGACGATACAAGACCAGAGCCTGGTTGAAGACATTGCGATATGCCTCCATCTACGGCAGACTTGAATTAGAGTCCACGGGGCATTCTCCTTGTTGATGGTGCTATCGCGGGGATTCAGGTGGCTGCTGCAAACATGACCCCAGGAAAGGCAGCTCAAAAAGATCCTTTCCAGAAGTTCGATATACAGTTTGCCGATAGGTTGAGTACTGGTGATGTCGCCACAGGCGCCCGTAGTCAGAATCGATTGGGATAATGTGTCAACGGACAACTTGGCGTCTGATGTGCCAGATTTCGCCATCCAGTTCAGATAACCTTTTCCGGACCTTCGACATATCAAGAGGTCGTGGACGAGGCCGGTCGTCTTAGTGGTCAAAATCGGAGTTATACGGGTCATCAAGAACCAAAACAGAACAAGATACAGTCGAATTCAACCTAAAACATAAAGAAGAAGAAAAACTGCAGACTAAACATTGTTGACCTTCCTCTGCGTACATACTGGTGGGAGAAGGAGGGTGGGCAAAGATGGCCGTCAGTTTCGATAAAGTGATCGTCAGTGAATATTGGTCAACAGATGTCGGATATAGGAATTGCGGAGCCTGCTGAATAACGCGCTGATTACTCTTCATAACTTGAAGAAAACATGGAGGAGGCGCGGAAGAAAGGAAAGACTTTCCGCGAACCCAGGCCTTGCAATGCCGAACACAACCAGACGATGCGCATGAAGGAAAAACTGACACTTCAAATACAACAAAGCTACATCATCCATACAAATACAGTCATTATACTCCCTACATGTCCATGTTAAGCATCGGGAGTACACCAGGGAACATTTCCAAGTCCGGCCCTGGCATCAGTGGCACGGGCGCTACAGGCGTTGGATTCACTTGGAAGTCCTAAATCTCCTCAATCAGCACGAATCAAAAGCTAAGGCAGCATGTATACTCACGTCCACTGTACATACAAAACGTACGTCACAAGAGTGAAAGGATTACATCAGTATTGAACAGAAAAAAGCAAGATGTGGCGAAAGGGCACGCACCATGCATACTCGGTAATCGGCTGGTGTTCTGTCGCGCCGAAGGTGTTTGGCGGAGCTGCCGGAAGTCGTTATTCGTGTAAGTCTTGGTGAGGCCGGTTGTGGCAACTTGGGAGGAGCGGAGGATGGCGGTGGGAGGAGAGATTATAACGCCCAGGATATCGGGTGTTTTGGCGCCGTTGTGGGGCGTACTTGGTGTTGGAATGTCTTTCCGCATGAGGTCGTCGATGTCGTGGATGGAAAGGTTGAGGGTATCGGGCAGGGCGGTTGATGGTGGGGGTAGGTATTCGTTCTCATCAAGAATGAGCGTTGATTGAAGTGATGTCAGGGCCGGGTGGTCGTCAGCGGGAAATAAGGGGCGCAAAGTCGTAAAGAGAGTTGTGAAGGAGGTAGAGGAGATGCCGCTCAGGGCAATCCATTTTGAGTCAGGTTGTGATGTTAACCATTGAAGAACGGATAGTACACTTCGAGCGGTATCAGAATCCACCTCATGTGTTGTTAAAGTCGACAGAGCAGGCCCTATCTCCATTCTGAATGGTTCTGGGGATATCACATTTGTCGAAAGACTGGCGAGTATTTTTGAAACAGAACTGAAGAGTGATGGTGTGCATTGGGATCCTCGCAACGCAGCCAACAAGATTGTGAACCGGAGTTCTGGCTCGAAAAGGTCCGCCGACGTTGCAAGGACCAAAACCAGCTCGTCCAAATATTTGGAGGTGTATTGCCCATCAAGCAGCGCAATGAGTGCATCACTCAACGCAAGCGACAAATCAGGAGTCCCTCCAATAGCGTTCAACCACCATTTCGACGAGGTCGACGAAGGCTTAGCTAGACAGAAAACAAACTGCAAACACAGTGTTACCTGATGCTGCAGAACAAGTCTATAATCCTCCCTTCGTAAATGTTCAGCGAGATTTTCGATTATCCGCGTCATATCCTTGAGTTCCTCTGTCAGCAACCACGCGCCGATGCCCAAGACGCCATCGTCCAGACCGTTCAGTTGGTTTACGATATGCGCCTTCTTCTCGGGGTCCAATCGATGGAGGAAAAGCCTCAGTTCGTCGAGGACATTCGGAAGGACGGAGGTCACCCATTGTGATGGCTCGCCCTCGTCATAGAGCATCACGTTCGGTTCGGGTAGTATATGCTCGACCAAAGCAAACACCTGCTGCATGTGAAGAGCTGGGTCGCGGTCCCCGCATTGTCCTGCATGCTGCAATAGAGCACGAAAGACGACCTCCGCGCCAGCTCTGCCTGGCTCTGCCACGATGCCTACCGCCGACAACGTCTGTACAAGGTCAAAGCATGCTTGTCGCGCGCCTTTAGCAGCCCTAGCCGCTCGATTCGCCTGCGAGTACGCCGTTTCTGCCGCATGCACACACGCGAAAATGTCAGCGCACGCTACGACTAGATTACGCATTGTCCGACTTGTAGGTGTATACACCGGTGTTAGTTGAACGATGAGCTTGAGCAGGTCGTCCGCGGTGAGGAAGAGCTGTTCTGCAAGAGGCTGGTTCATTGGCGGAGGCGGGTAGATCGCGAAATGCCCATTCAGGTCGCCGCTTACGCCAACGAGGACGTCGATCAGGCACGCGACGATCCCGGGGGAGCCTTCTTCCCAGAATGACTCGAGGGTTTTCCACTCGCCTTTCGGAAGGTCCAATTCACGTTTGACGAGCATCAAGGATACACGAAGGGTGCGTAATCGACGGAGAGAAAGAGGGTGGTCGCTTGAGAACATGAGTTCCTCCACAGCTGCAGGTAGGCCGTCCTCTGATACTAATGCGACTTTCCGCATCGACAGGAGTTCGAATTCGGTAATGAAGGTCAGCTTGGGCTTCAGAGAAAGGATTGTTTCGATGAGCTCTTCGTTAAGGACGGCACACGGATCCTTCGCAAGTTCGCATATGATCTTTTCAGCCAGGATACCAGATTGTCGAGGCACTTCATTGTCTGAAGAAATCCAGTTGAGGCGTCGAGTCAGTTGGCGTAAAAGTAGCAGGTGGTTGACGATCTTGAAAATATGAGATAAAGATGGTGATGTATAACGAATCAGGTGCAAACTGACCTCGCGATATCCATCTACTCCCTGCCACAGATGTATCACAGCCGACGCATGCTCACGGCAAGCGTCATTTCCAACGCTATCTGTCCACGCCCAGACTGCCAAAACGCTAGCCACGCCAATGTATGCTCTGACTAGAGCGATGAATGCATCCTGAGAGCTTATTTTGATGCTGTCGCGGAAGTATAACGGACAATACGATAGAAGGGATGCCTGGACTGGAATTTCGGCTAGCTTGGCTACCATGTCTTCATGGTGAATGACAGACTCAAGCCATATTGCCATGGATGATTCAACTTTTCCGAGCTCTTGGAGCATATCCCACGATTGTTCAAAATTTCCTCGCTGGTTCATCAGCGCATCTTCGAAGCATTGCCAACCGGCTATTCGAGCAGATAAACGTTGTGCCGTTGCCTGAGTTGACGCGTCTGCTTTGTGGCTTTCTTGTATTTGACGGAGAGAGAGCAAGAAGGGTGCGGTGTTCATACGGCGTGCAATGTCGACATTAGACGCGGCCTCCAAGAGGCAAAGTAATGTCTCGTCGTCATCAAGTGTCTGTGCAGTGAATATTGATTCTATATCCAAATGATGCTGGGAAAGGGATAAGGCAAGATATATAATATTCGACTAGATAGCACGAACCAGAAGGGCTGTGCTCAAGCCAGGATGTTGTGAGGCTGAGATGCTGAACAGTCTTGCAATTTGATAAGTATCGATACTGTCCTGTAACAATTTCAAAATGTGAGGCAGTAGACATGAGGCAAATCAACTAACCTTTGAACTTGCGATTGATTCAGCAACACTGGCAGCAAAGGTCAACAACTCCTCCTCGGTGCTCTCGTCCCGTACAGGTCGTGATAGCAAGTCATTAATAGCCTCAATATCCAACTCTCCATCACTATGAACCTCCAAGTCAGCGTGTAGGTAGGGGAAATCAGGCAAGTCCCAATCATCATTAGGTGGTTTGAGACAGAACATGAGACGAACGACAAGAGGAAGTGGAGGCGCATTGGGAATGATAGCCAGAAGCTGTTTCGCGAGTGCAGTTGGATCTGAAAAGGTGGAGGGGTCAATGGATTTCGACAGAGAGACCGGTTCTATGGAAGGCAACGGCCGCATTTCATGCACTTCCGTTGGAGGAGGCGCGTCCGAGACAATGTCCCCATATATAGCTATCGAAAGCTTGTTAAATATGCCCTTAAGAATCATCAACCGAGTAGCATGCTGCGCCTTGTTAGTACGCAAGTTTAGTTTCGAGCACTGACACGCACCTCGGGGCCCATATCGACTGCAAAATCGACCTGGCCGCCTGCATATGCAATGAGAGTGCGCACGAGGGCATTTGGCACGCGTGGCCTTTCCTTCGCGTCGGCTTGCGGTATTGGATGTGCATTGAGAAAGACGTCAATGTAGAATGACTCTGGATCTGTCTCGCTGAACTTTTGGTTAGCATGCCGCTAAACAATGACGAGGAGACATACGCGATGATGTGTGGAGCGCTGGCAAAGGGCTGGGCACCGGCGGGAAAGACGCGGATGGAGTGTATGCGGACGGGGACAGCGAAGCGGATGGCAGCGAGAGGGTTGTCGTTGCTGCCCTGGGGCTGGAGGGTGGACCAGTGGAGGAGCATAATGGGATGGGAGGTGAGAGCGCCGATCGCGACTCGGCAAACTCCGAAGCAGGGGATGCGCAGTTTCCACCTCTGTCAAGCTCATATTTCTCCGTCCACCATGAGTCGTTCAACGACAATCAAGCTCCCCGCCCTCGACCTCTCCCAGACATCACCACACACCCTTTCCATACGCGGTCGCCCACGCAGCGCCAGCATCGTGAAGGTGGAGGAGGTCGGCGACAGCTCCGTCGAGGAATCTCTGGATCGTAGTGCCTATGTCAATATCAATGCAGATTGGGTCAACGTCAAGGGTGAGCATCTTGGACGCTGCGTACTGGAACGAGACTCACACCTGTAACAGGTGCCTGGCTCATACACGTTGTCCTAATATTTTTCGGAAAACTTGTCATCGACACTGTCCCCGGAATGACCCAACAAATCAGCTGGACAACAGTCAACCTTATGTATCTTGCAGTATGTCCCGCACTTCTCTATTCGTACCTATGCTAATGTCTCTGTAGCTGACGTATCTCATGTTCCACTGGGTCACTGGTATACCTTTTGAAGGCAACATTCACGGTGGCGCCTATGACGACCTCACTCTATGGGAGCAAATTGACGACGGAGCGCAGTACACACCAGCCAAAAAATGGCTAGTCACTCTTCCCATTGGACTGTGGGCCCTTTCCACCTTCCATACACAGTATCCAGACTGACAAATACAGGTTCCTGGCATCCACTCATTACACCAACTACGACCCATGGGTATTCGCAATCAACCTCACCGCACTTATCTGCGGTCTGATCCCCAAGCTCCCTCAGGTACTGCTGCGCATGCAATTACCACAGGTACACAGGCTGATAACTTTTAAATATAGCTCCATCGACAAAGAGTCCGATTCATGTCCGACGACGTATCCCAGTCTGGCACATCCACCCCGGTTACCCCCAGCTTCCCCCCATCCGGTGCTCAGACGCCGCAGTCAGAAAAATCGCCACTCATCAACATCACTGAAGCCCACTTCAACTAATACGATACGCGTCTCTGCAGCCCTCCGAGATTCTTCCAACTTCCAACGTGGCAGAACCCCATTACCCTACCCACCATGCATGCACTTGTTCCCGTGCCAAACCACTCTTTATATTCAATCCAATGCATTGTATTTCATACATCGTAGAACAATCGGAGATTTACCCCCACATCCACTAGTCACGCCTCTACCTACGGCGCTCTCTATTTGACTATATAATATACTCATCTATTGTGAAGGCGTCGCAGACGCCTGTGTGTATTGTTGCAAACGCAATCTGTGGGGAACGGTGACGTGGGCGTTGGCAAGCAGATGGAAAAGTGGAATGTGACATACAGGTTGCGAAGGAGCATTAGTATCGTGACCTTTCCAATGCTTGGGATGTACATAGATGCCTACATAAAGTAGATCACTAGTCGGCATCAGAAAACATGCATAGTGAGTAAAGATACTTGCCTTTTCCCGGACGTTCTTGTCAAAGTTCTTTTCCGACGCAACATTCAAGCACACACAGCCATCCTTGAGCCACTCTGTCTTGACCTTGTACGACGCACTCGGTACGGCCGACACAACAACGTCGGACTGGGCCAAACACTCTTGGAGTGTGAGATTGCTTGGCCGCACGACGTGACGCGGGTGGTAGCGCCGCGTCGCTTCAGACTCCGTGGAGCCGTTCACGCGAGGGCGCTTTGTGTATTCCTAAAAAAACGACGTCATCCATCACGCGTCGTCCCATCTCTCTTACGTCCTAACTCACCTGTATAGAGTCGATGTCGACGGAAAACACGCGGGCACCGTCGTTGGAAAGCAGCGCTGCTAGGGGGCGGCCGACGACTTCAGACCTGTCGGTGTTGCGCTAGGAGTCAGAGTATGTATGATAGGAGACAGGACAAGGTACCTACCGGTTGATCACGGTGATAATTTTTCCGTAGGCACGATCACCATATGGGAGGAGGGTGTTGTACACTCGAACGTATTCCAGGCATTTGACGATAGCGAGGGGCGTACAGGGTATGATCGATTTGACTGTTCCAGCTGGAGGCTGGTCAGACTCCAGAGCCGTTAATGTTGGGGGCGATGGTGCTACGGAGGAAAGAAGAGATGAGGGCTTGATGAAGCGGATGCTAGAAGATGAATCGTCAGACTTGGAGCTCCTACGACTGATATGCGACGCTTGCTCACTTGTGGTATAGATTGTAATGGAACTTGACGTGCAAACCCTCGACATCTTTGAAGGGAGACACGATCTGAACAAGCATAAGCAATGAAGATATGCACCTCGAGCCAATTATACCTGCTGAAGGTAGTGGTCCTAATGTTTCTTGTTATTAGAGCCAACTTTCAACTGTTCATGGAAGGATGGCTACCAACCTGCTGTGCTCCGAAGATCGGGAAGTAGACCTTTCGAAAAGGGAATCGTAAACACATTTATTGGCTGCAAGTGGTGAAAAAGACAAGGTGCATACCATGATCCCATCTACACCCTCATCCTCATTCGCCTCAATGATCGCCTCCTCCACGCCCTCTCCCTCGCCCAAATCAGCCGACAATGCGGCACCAGTCTCCTTGAGGACAAAATTGACACCAAGCTCCGCACACTGCTTTTTGGTAAACTCCGCATAGCTCCTGCTAGGTGCAGACGAAGTAGCGAGAATCCCAACGAGCTTGGGGGGGCGTGTGCACTGGGTTAGGGACGCCTTGACCTCGTCCCGGAATGTAGCAGCGATAGGATCGGCCTTGAGGAGGAGACCTTTGCCCTCAGTAGCTGCTAACGCCATGCTGTATATCGCGTTTATCAAATGTAGATGAGTGTACTAAAATTTCGTAAATTTCCGTTGAGTCAAATTTAGACTCACCACCATCTAATCTAATCACCTTGCTGATCGTTCCTCGATCATCAGATCGGTCCAAATTACTCACTACTTGGAAATGAATGAACAGAAGCCTTGATTGACAACATGGTGAGATATATTTGGGGGCGAAATCTGCACCAGCAGAGATAAATAGGCAGCACATAGATATACAATGGCAAGAACCAAAATCACCCAGTTTCCACCGATCTCTAACGACCTTGAATTTAGATGTGTGTATCTGAAGAATATTCAAGCCGCAAAAAGGCTAGGCCTCCTTGGTGGCGTCAGGTAAGGATTCAACGACGTTAGCCGAGTTGCTGATCACATTCTTTTTGAACGTGATATTAACGGTGCTATCAGGGCTGCCAGAGGTTCGTGAATTGTCAAGACCACAGGCAAGCACTTGGGGGTCTTTTTCCATGTCCCGTATAACACGGCGTGAGTCCAAGCTGGCAGGAGATCAGTAGCATCCTCATTGAGGGTTGGCATTGTACCACAGACTTTGCGAGGAAAGAGACAGCATAGGCTGTAGCCAGCTTCAGTGGAAGGCGACGGTCTAATTTCGGGCGACTTACTAGGGC
>JABCKO010007937.1:0-81192 GCA_018855915.1 Tephrocybe sp. NHM501043
GGCAACTGCCATGTTCAATGCAAACAGCTGTAATAAAAGTGTTTCTGCCAATAGCACACTCTTACTGTTGCGAGAATATTACAAGGATTCAAATTCCTAAACAGTAGTCACATGGGAGGCTTCGTTCAACTCAAGTTTTTGGATTCATGGGTTTTCTGGCTTGTGCAGGTATGGATGAGGAATGCTCCGACAGCCAAGTAAGATTTTGTAGCAAGTCAAGAAGCCTTTGAATCGGTCCATAAGCGAGGTGGATCTACTAGGTAGGACCGAAGTAAAAGTAAAAAGGGAGCCCCGCCCGGTCATGTGTGGTTGCTTCGAGCGGCGTTTCCATCCGAATCAACAATTCAGAATGAAATACAAGGTTGTATATGTAGGACTATCACATTACACGTACAAGTAGAACATGGATGAGTCGTGACGTGACACCAGTCCTTTCTGAGACGAGCCGATCAAAGTGCACCTCTCGCTTGCTATCCAACTTGTACAAGTCCGGCAACTCATGTCTCGTACGGGCTACACGCCCATTGCACAGTCCATTGACGAAGTCGACGAGGAAGCTGATGTTGGAGACCGAGAACCTGGCCCATCTAACAGACACACACGTGGCCGGACTCGTACAAGGCGTGCGGGAACCATTGATCTCAAGAAACTTGACAACGCGTTCAAGAGGTGACTTGCAAGTCCCTTGGTACCATTTTGTTCTAACATTCCTGGGCACACACGTAGATGGACGGATTCTATTGCGCAGAAAGTGAAACGGAAGAAGAAGATGGGGCCAAATGTCGAAAGGAGAACGATTTGGCACAGTGTTTTTGAGCCCCAAGTTGTCATAGCTGCGGCGCCTCTGGGAAATGTAAGTTTTAACCGTCTGTATCCTTGTATAATGCGTGTTCACAACTCGTGCCAACAAGGTGAAGACCCTGGACCACAAGCCACCTATGACGCAGGCGGCTTATAATGCGTGAATCTGCTCGTAATTATACACCGGACTTATGTTGATGGGACCCGCTATAGTATCGTCCAATCAGTCAAGAATGCTATCACAGAAGGCATCCACCCTAAGATGATCACCAAAGGCTCCTCTGGTTCCTACTTTGCTCGTGCGAAGGTCGAGGGTCGGGTGCAGACAGTAGCGTATGTATCTGAATGGCACATGAGTTCCAACCCAATGCTCATGGGTGGCTATTCCAGGGTCTTCAAACCGAAGGACGAGGAACCCTATGGGCGTCTCAACCCAAAGGTATGGCCCCCAAGTTTAAACCCTGAGATTGTGATTGACGGCTTGGTAGACGACGAAGTGGATACATAGACAATTCAGATGGATTATTCCTTTTGGCCGGGCTTGTCTAATACCAAATCTCAGGTGAGTCTGTTCCTCTCCAAATCGATAAGGGTTTCATGATCTCCCTCAGCTATATTTCTGAGGCAGCCGCTTCATTGTTAGACCATCGACTCTCCTTAAACATTGTCCCTCCCACGCAGCTGGTGTCGTTATCAAGCCCAGTACGTGATTTTCTCCCCATAATTGCGTATTTGAATCACTTATCCACCACCAGGCTTTCTTCTATGATTGGATAGATCGGAACGCCACGAAGAAGGGCAAGCCTCTGCCAGAAAAGATCGGAAGCATGCAGTACTTCTTGCACGGGTTTCAAGGCATGTCCCCTTATACTCCTCTGTGAAGGTAAGCTTACGATACGTTTTCAACAGATGCGTCGGACTTTCTACGAAAGCATCCATGGCCTGGACGCGCCATAGCTGACACCTTTGATGACTCCAGCCATCGCCATGGAGGCTTCTCCAAACGCGTCCTCAACACGCTCAAGATTGTCTGTGGGCGAACAGGGGACATGGAGGACGCCTATGATGACTCTGATTATGATGATGAACGAGTGATGTACGACGCAAGCGATTCTTCCAATAACTCCGAACGACCCTTTTATTGGAGCCAAGTGCTACAAAAGAGCTTTCGCGAAGAGCTAGAAAAGTACGAGCATTTATGACATATGTGGTCTCTTAACTAATACTCTTCTCTTAGACTTGTCATTTTGGGTAAGCCTCATTCCACTGTATTTAGGCACCGCTGAATGGAGCGACGCAGATTACTTGATGCTCAATACCGACCGCGGCGCTGACAACTATATGATAAAATATTGCGAAGCCGACCACGAGAAGGCTCTCGTTGACGTTGCACCTTCCCGCTCCGTCCGCAAGGAAATGCCCATCATGAGCGAGCTCAGACGGGAGGCGTCATCTAGCGCTCCCAGTATGACCACATCGTCACCATATTTTGCTTCGCCCATTCCTACAGAACATTCTCTCCACCCCACCGACTATACCCGGACACCACACATACATATAGCAGCTATTGATAACTCGTTATCATTTCCTCATGAACATCCGCAAGGCTGGCGATCCTACACTTACGGTTGGTTGTATCTACCCGTCAGCGTGATAGGACGCCCATTCAGCGAAAAGACGCGAAACCATTTTCTCCCTCTCTTGACGTCTAAAGCTTGGTGGGAGGAAACTACTTTCGAGTTGGAGAAGCTTTTTGCAGTCGATCCTGATTTCCATCCAAAGATGTTTAGGGTAAGCTCTCCATCGTAGTTTTTTCTTATTCTTGCTTATTCTTGTTTCCAATAGCGGCAACTGGCTGTTATCAAAGGTTTGGATTGATGTTTTTGTGTAATGGGTTAAATTTGATTTGATTGCATATAGGCCAAGCCTGGAATATCGTCCAGTCTCTGAAACATTCCGTGAGTGGCCCTGATTCCAGTTAATCCGTCCATCTAATCGAACCACCGACAGGACGAGGGTAAGAGACGTGCCGTTCCTTGATGTCTGTCCCATTTGCTTATCTGTCCATCCAGGACCATTAGAATTGACACGAAGAAAGAAAGCCATGGTCTGGGACGACGAACTCGAAATCTCAGAAGATGCAATTGAATATCAGATTCCCACTGGCCCCGCCACCTCGTCGCCAAAGGCATCCATTGCCAGCGTACCTTTGCCACGGAGAACCAGGAGCCACAGTTCCAGTGGTGAATTTCCTCCTCCAATCCGTCGGACATCGACAGACGCTTCTGGAGTACCACGGCCAGTTGCATTCGCTACCAAATTTCAACGTGTCCATCCTGGAACTACAGGAGTCACTGTCTTGGAACATCTGGAGCGCCTCGATGCGGTAGAGGCTAGTCTGCAGAGACTCGGGGTCGAGGAGACTGCCGATGAAGAAGTTGATGTTGGTGTTGTAGCCCCCAGCACTCCACGCGGCCCGAGCAGCCCAGGCGCAACATCCTCTAAAATCCCTACATCGCCGTTCTCTCCCCCTGGTAGCCCTCTCCCAACGGTACCTGAAGTAGCATCATCTGCAAGCTCCATCGCAGAAGAAGATTTGGCCGCTATGTCCAAGTCAACATCATACGTTGAAGCATCACCTGCATATATTGGGCGGCAAGCGAGTGCCAGGGGTTTAGAGTGGATCCAGACTCCTGAGACGCAGCAGAAACGATTAGTTGTTGCTGAGGTATGTTACCTCACCGTCGAAACCACTCGGTCAAACTAATGTTTTGCAGCGCATGGAGATTGTCAACAAGAAACCTATGTGCGGATATTGGTAATTTTGTTTTAATAGAGGTACTGGCGTTCGCGAGGTGTAGACAATGTAATATAGTTCATATAGCATATACGGTCATTTGGTACAGGTTATCAGTCGTCGCCCTCTGTCATTAGCCACTGAGCGAAATCATCAAGGCGCTTCTTCTCTCCTTCCGCTCCTCCGTCCTCAGCGTCCTCACCTGCGCCGCTCCGTTTGAACCTTTGTTTGCCGGAGAACAGTGATGCTTCGATTCGGCGCCCAGCAAAGAATCGACCATTCATTTTCTATGGAATTGTCAGAAACGCCACTAAGATGACTCTGCGGACATACCAAGAGGCAGGCTTTTGCGCTAATAGGATCTCGAAACTTCACAGTCATTATGCCATCTATTTCCTTCTGTATTCGGTGTGATACATGGATAACAGTAAAGCAGGATGCGCAGAAACTCACATCGTATAATACAACATTTGTGACATCGCCTAAAGACGAGCACTCTTCTCGAACATCTTCCTTGAGATCGAGGAGTAGTGCAGCGTCCTCTGCGAGCTCTTCCAGAGTAAACATGTGCTTTAGGACGACCACTCGGCTGTTTTGGAATGCTGTAGCAGCAGCAGCGCTTTCCTCAGGTGTGATCGTAGGCCCAAAACCATCCTCATCGTCCCATTCCAAAAGTTTCCTGTGAAAAGTTATTTCAGGCACACCAGAGTGATGATTATCTCAATGTACTTCTGCATCTTTCCAATCCGCCGCGATGCCTTTTTCTTGTCCATGGTTTTCCGTAGTTGCGTCGTCTGCTGCCCACTTGCTGACTTTTCCTTGTGCGCAAAATCAGCCTTTGTGACTGACATCACTGACGTCGAATCGCCAAATCGTAGTTCCGCATCGTCGAGGATGTTGAGGGCCAGCAGCACGGAATCCTCTTTGAAATAGACCACGAGTGCTTCCCCACTGAATGTTCCATCTTCTTTTGCATACATCTTTACTTTGGGGTCGCCCTCGTCGTCCTCTTCGATCATACCGCACTTGGAAAATCGTTCGACGATTTCCTCCACATCGGCATCCAGGGGAAGTCCTGTCACATAAACAGCTGTGTTCTTCGACTTTCGTTCTGTAGATGGCCGTTCCTTCTTGTCTACCTTTCCACGTTTGATAGATGGTCCGGCTTCAGAAATCGGAGTGGCAGATGTGTAGTCAACCGGCTCTTTTCGTTTCTTATTCTCGCGAGCAAGAACTGGTGCCGCTGGAGTCTGTCAGATCAGAGTTTGGCCTTGATTGAAAGCGAGGCGGGGAACATAGAACCAAAATTACCTCCTCGTCTACACCCTCGACGGCATACGCAGCTTGCTGCCGTTTTACGAGATCTTCATCAACCTATACCGCTTTAACGCGACCAGAAAGAAGATTCATATTGCACACACACCAAGGGCACCCATGCTCCCTTCACAGCATCGTATTCGAGCTCTGGGCCCACATCTTGTTCAAGTCTCCACGCGTTAGCTTCCTTGGAGAAATATATTCTTGATTAAACAAGACATCGCATTTTCAAAGTGAGCTACAATGAACAGGACTGCAGACGCACACCTTTCATCATCGGCGAAAGCTGCAGCTTGGGCTCCTGCAGACGCTCCTGCCCCCGCAGATGGTGGTGCCATAGACATTTGGTGTGTTTACGTGTGTTGAACGGCGAATCTTCGTGTTTCGAGTGGTGCACGTGCGGACTGCTGACCTGAATTAGGTAGGGCGATATTTGGTGATGTTGAACGACCTCCTGGGCAGAACAGCCATGTTTGCAACCTGAAGATCGTCAGCCCTTCGACCCAAACCCCCTTATGTTAAACGTGGACGTGCTATATGTTTGACAATCACCTTAGGATCAGAGGAAAGACAGATTTCCGAATTCAACAATAGGTCTGTCGAGTTCACAAGCACAAGCGTTTTTCACATGAAGCCGGCAAAAACCTGAGAACCATGGAGGTTCAGATATAGTCTCAGTGGTCGCAACTTCAATCCTTGAACATGTAGAATAGCAACAGCATTTCCTCCTAGGATCCATCGCAAGACACTTTGCAAGATCTCGCCCCAAGTTGTTAGGCGGATCGTGACCAATGATCCTACTATGAATTTCGCAGGGCTGTTAATCCTGGTTCGTTTTTAACTTCAACGCTTCGAAGCATCAAGGGCTCACACTCCTGGTTTGACAATGAAGAAGCACATTGCTCTTTCGAGTCTGTTCAAAATTTACGCGTCAGTGCACGTGCCAAATTGCTCACCAAACCTGGAGTCCTTGTTTTCAAGTTGTCTCTCCTCCTTCCCAACACCTTCTTCCCAAATCGACACTGATTGATCTGTGTTGCCTCAAAATCGACGCACAATTTACTTCTTTCACTCCCTTCCACTTCCATCGTGATTCAGGCTTTTGGGTCCGTTGATTCAATCGAAGCTATACATACTTTCAGTCGGAAGTAAAGGCCCTTGAAAGGCCCTGAGTTACAGTTACACTCGAACCTCATCGTTTCTTGGTCCTGATTACCGCGATGGACGACACAGCTGGCCTAGTCAATAGCGAGGAGGCGGTGTCTTCTCAATCACAACAAGAAACTCAGTCTACGCAGCCGGCGTCTCAAATCCCAGATCCAGACATCAATGACCATCTCTGGGGGTACTTGCAGCCTACAAACCCCAACATGGGTCGAATAGATTTCTTGCGCACAACTCATCGCTACACCATTGGTCGAGCCAACAAATTGAACATTATTACCTTACCTGGGCTCAGAATTAGTTAGCGACATTTTAATTTTCCATCCCAGACTACTTTGTTCATGATCTTTATCCAGGTAACCAGCACTGTACCATTACTTGGGACGGATCCGAGAGCGCAGCGAGTGTTATAATCATGGACAACTCAAGCAATGGCACATTTGTAGGTCGTTTACTTATGCAGTACAAGACCATTTTACTTCATTATTAGGGTTCCTGATCATCGACTGCTTTAGGTCAATCGTTTGAAGATCGGTCGCGGCCATGTGGCTGCCCTTCGAGATGGTCAAGCTGTTTCATTTGGTCCCAGCACTGATCCTAATTATTGTGAGTGTCTGTCTTTCCTAGCAGTGTCAAAATTTACCTCAATCATTCAAAGGCTACATATATCATCACACCGCATATCCACCGGCAACGAGACTGGAGACTTACTACGATCTGATCTCCAGTCTTGGTCAAGGCACATATGGCATTGTCAAGAAAGCTCTTTGTCGGAGGACTGGTGAACATGTTGCCATCAAAATGATAAAAAATACTCGAACTGTCCAACCTCTGGGCAACCAATGTCCACGCCCTCGAAGAGATCATTTCAATCGAGAGATCGATGTTTTGTCAAGGCTCGAGCACAACAATATTTGCCGACTGAGGGAAGCCTTTGTTCATGATGACACTGACGACATCGGTATGTCTGTATCTACATTACGAATCTACTTACCCAAGAATCCTTACGCTTCCATACAGAACTGGTTCTCGAACTTGTGGAAGGTGGAGACTTTTGGAAGTACATAATTAAACATGCTCCACTTGGTGAGTTTTATGCGGTTCTTGTCTTTAAACTGTTCATCCCATTTATTTGCAGGCGAGGTTGACTCGCAACACTTCACATTTCAAATTTGCGATGCTCTTGCTGTAAGTTGGCCTACTGCCTGCACATACATGTTTATTGATCAACCTTGCTTGCAGTACATTCACTCGCAGAATATCACGCATCGTGATCTCAAACCCGAGGTGCGCACATACACGTCGGCCTTCATTCGCCGCTTATTCTTTCTTAGAATATCCTACTCACAAAGGATAATCCTCCTATCCTTAAGGTGGCTGATTTCGGGCTCGCTAAGTTTGTTGATGGGCAAACTATGTTGAAGGTAGGTCGAAGTGCAACTGTTCATAGTCGGGGCACTTACGTCCACTTCTAGACCATGTGCGGTACTCCACATTATATCGCCCCAGAAGTCGTGAACAACCAAGGAAACAATCTGGGCTATGATAATCTTGTCGATAGTTGGAGTGTTGGGGTCATTGTTTTCTCAATGTATGTATCCTTAGCTATATCCATGAACCTAAATACACTCAGCTTCTTGCACCAAGGCTTGCAGCAAAAAATCCTTTCATAGAAGATACAAACCAAGCGCCTCTTGATCGCGTTAGAAACCGAAATATTGACTGGCAACTATTGGATTCTGAGGACATCGCGGTCAGCATCGAGGGTTAGTGTATCAAAAATCATCACGACACTCTATTTATTTATTCACATGAGATACTAGGGATCACTTTCATTCGCAATCTGCTGGAAATAGACCCACGTTATCGGATGACTCTCACGGAGGCTCTTGAAGATGTGTGGTTGCGGTCGCATCTTCCTGTCTATGGCCGCAATGCAATCCTCGCTACCAATAACTACGTGATGACAACTTCTGTTGACAATGCTAGCTCCTTTGGTTTCACTAACGCCAACGTTGGGCCTTCCGATTCTACAACACCCAGCTCCACTCCTTCGACTACGGGTCCGGATCCTCAGGGCCTCTAGTTGTCCCTCTTTTCAGAGGATCCCTGTATGGTTTTCCATCTCATTTTCACTTTGGGGGTCTGGTCACCCTCTATACGTCTGCTAAATGAAGAATGGTCAGGTCAAACTACATTTGCTTGTGGTGCTCTGGGTATATTCCAACCTCTACATTCCATATTTTCTTTCCATTTACATTCGACATTTTAATAATTGAATTGCTTTCGATCACTATCCATCTGCTATCCCTTCATCTCTCACATACTGTACAACCACCACTTCCAATACCCCTTTACACTGCATCTCGCAACACTGGAACCTAGGTATTCATCTGTATATAGTATATAGTAGATTGGTAATAAATCATGTGTCGTCATGCTGTCGCTCTTGCGCTGTCAACCATACATACATCTTCGATGAGCTTCAAAGATTGCGTGTTTACCACCTGAAAAGCGACGAGCTGGCGTGAAGCTTGGTAGCATTCTCTCATGAACGGCGCGTAAGATTTGACTCGTCTAGATGCGACAAATGATTTCTGTTCTGTGAACTGCCATTGGTGGCGGTAATACGTTGGGGCTAGTGTTATTGGCAATTGCGCGGGGTCCATACTGGCTGCTCCAGTATTGGACGTCCAAAGTTGTCTCCACATCCCTTTTCCAGCAGTCCACCTCGTCGTTGCTTCAACCGACTATTTGTACAGGTGCATGGGGAAATAAGAATGAGGATCATGGGGCGCGTCAGGAGCACGTTCGGGGATCCAACGTTTGTGGGGTACGGGAAGTGAAGGGGGCAACCGTGACTCGGAATACACCTTCTGTGCAGTCGTGATGGATGCAATAGCTTCAGTAAGGTCAAGGGGTACTTTAGTCGCGGCGGGGACATCAGCCTGAATCTCCGCAGGTGCGGCAATACTATAGGTGTATGTGGTCAATATGAAACCAACAGGAGCTATCGACCCACTCACGTTTCGGGTGCGGAATGCTCGATGAGCAAGGTTGAAAGTTCATCCTGAGTTATTACCGAAAGTTGGGGGTATGCACGTCGAACATCACGTTTCCAGTATGGATTTTGTGCGACGTCAGAGGCTACCAAAATGTGAGCGAAAGCCAGCAGAAAAGTGACTCATGAGTTACCTTTCGTAGCAGGTGTACTATATTTCTCAGGTCTGGAGGCGGGCTGTGGCCGGCGGTTCACACTCGCAGTCGGGAGACCAGAGGAGATTTCAGGATTGACGACCACGGCATCGCCTGTGTTGAAAGTGAGTGAAAATAATAAAGAAGATGCATAGAGAAAAGGTGCGCACGGAATTTCTTCCAGAATCCTTGTGGGCTGAGATGGTAGAGAGTCGACTCGGCCGCTTTCTTGCTCGCCATGGTGGACGGCGATGTAGAGCTCGACTTGTTTGGTTGTATTTGTCGGTCAAATTCGGGCTTCTAATTTACATATTGATTGCAATTTGCTATCCTCCTCCAAACAGACCTTATTTGTACAAACGTTATGATGGTTAATGTTTACCTCCTTGGCTGTAATTCTAACACCTGCATCTTGGTTGACTATTACTTAATCTTTCACAATGAGAGGCGCCACTCGTGAGAAGTGCAACTCGTCTGAAGGACTGTATTGCCTTTCTCTGGTATGTCTGCTGATCGGTCTCACCTACTTCCAACACTATAAATGTTGAGGCGTTTTCCTTGGCTCAATCAGTATCGGGCTTTGTCTTTTTGTCTCTCTTGTCTGTAGCTTCCATGCATGTGGCCACAGGCCCGCCCACCGAGAGTGACGCTAATAGCGTAAGAAAGCATACCGATCATGTTTTAGGCATGGCCAGATGCCGATGGAGAAACACTCGATCGCCATTTCAGCAGTCCGAGTGCGAAAAATGGCGCAATCGTCAGCACCTCACCTTCGGGCCTCGTAATAACGAAATTTTTTGTAGTGTATATATAGAATTTTACTCTTTCTAAAGCCGCCCCTGCCATTCCCCCCTGTTGCCTCCATGAGCTTCCCATTTACTCATCACCCACAACCCTCCGAGCTTCAACAGAAAGAGCGCCCATTAACTCTCTCTCTAAGCGCAGCGCCCGCGGAGCGAGACCCTCACAATGTGCCCGCTTTTGATTCCAAATCCCTAACGTGCCCAAGTGCACCTCTGTTGTACTTGCCGCCACTTCTCTCCTCTCTGCCAGACCAGTACCCATCAGAACCTATACCGTTAGAACATCCCCCGCTCATTACCGAAACGCGACTTCCGGATATTGATCCTGTGTCTTTATCCTTACACAAGGCTCTACACCACTTCAAGCCTTTTGACGCTGACTACGTCACCAAACCGTACGGAGAGGCATTTAACTGGTCGCAGCTCGCGTTGCCAGAAAACGAAGAACGGGAGTGGTACTGTGTGGTCTTCCGAAGCAAAAGAAAGCCTGGCAGCGACGGCGGTGGTTAGTCATCATTTCGTTTTATTCTCAAATAGCGAAGCTATGTTTGACGCTACGCCTCCTTTAGCCTTGTACGATGCTGACAAGTACGCGCATGAAGAGGCGGTGCGCAACGGCGGGGTGAGTGTTCACTACATAAATGTTCAACGTCATTTACTCACTTTTTCTCAGTTGATCCTCTACTGGTATGGAATTCCCGATCCAATAACTGGGATGAACCTCGCGACCTGCATTTGGCAAAGTCGTAGACATGCAGTCGCCGCCAATTCGCGTCCCCATCACATAAAAGCAATGCGACTCGCTGTTGAGTCATATGAGGTGTATTCTTTGGAGCGTCATGTGTTGCGAAAAGGTAAAGGGTCACCTGCTGTGACGATAGAGCCCTACCATGGCGGTGAAGTTGGGTGGTGAGTTTAGTGGGACAGGTCGTCAAAGTAAAGATGCAGTCCTATCTACCGTATTGTTGTCTTCGTATAGTCATCATACTGCACTATACCCATTCTACACGACTGACCTGCTTGTAATAAAATAATTTATACCAGTCACAATCTTCTTCTTGTAATAAAATAAATTTAGACCCATGACAACCGATATCCTGTTGATGGCGAAGTGTGGCGTCATTATTGCTGAACCTGCCTGAGGTCATCGTTCAAAAGCTCTAACGGAAGTAGCTGTGGCTCAAATAATTGATTGGATGTCAAATTTCTCTTCATCTAGCTTTAGCTGTCGTACCGATTTTTGTCGCAAACAAGAGGCAGGAGCAGACTCAATGCAACTGGGTTTTCTCTGGATGAGCAATGGGATCAATAGCATCAACCCCGAAAGCTCAGACTAAGGATTTATCGATGAATATCGAACGCTCCAAAAAAGAATGATCTTTATTGTTTGGAGTTTGTGGCCAATGTACAGCTAAAGACATTCTCCATCTAAGTCTCGCCACGATTTAATGCTGTCGTCGGAAGCTCGAGAACTGGGTAGTCGCCCATCAGGATCAAATTTCCGGGCTTTGAAACTTCTCCTGGCAGGTGTCCTCTGTCGAGTTGCCGCGAGATTAGCCGGGACGGGGTAAAAAGCTGCCAGTACGTACCGGTTCTTTCGTATCCCCACGAAGAGGCGAAATATAAATCCCAGGGGCAGGGGCAAACGCCTGAGGAGCCCCGCGGGATGTTATATTATGTACGTCATCTCTAATTTCCTGTGGCGGCGTTTCGTCGGAGGCGCTGGCAATGGGTTCCGTGAGAGGAGCAAATCGAAAAGGGTTTGGTGAAGGTATGCCATTAGGTGTAAGAGGGGGCTCGAAGAGGGGCACATCGGCATTGGGAGGCTCCAATCCCAAGACGTCGTGATGAGCGGGAAATGAAGGTTTGGAAGTATGTGCATTGTCAACCCTGGTCGATTTTCCAGTGAATGGCATCCATTTGAAGTCGATAGCATCTACATCAATCTCGTACCCAGATTCCACGGGGTCTGACTCAGATGGGTCTTCAGTTGGAGATTTGAAGTAAATTGGTCGGGGAGCACAGAATCCTGGGCCAGGTGTTGCGAAGATATCCATAATATCCGTTTTGAAGTCATTGTTATCTGTTGAGAGGTCCGAACCAGATTCATCCGCGAAAGGATCTTCATAATAAGCACCGTCGAGGATATCGTCAGAAGAGGAAACAGGGTCACGGTCAGAAGGAACAGCATTGTGTGGAGGTAAGCATGCATCAGGCGCTATCGAACTACCTGAAACGCGTCTAGTGTGCGATTTAGCGTCAGTCGGAAGTGAGGGAAACGGCAAGGATGTCCTGTCGCGGGAAAGACCGATTTCGATATTGCCAGTAGATGCGAAACTATCAAACTTAGGTGGGAGTATATGAGGGTATGGTGTCATTGCAGATGGAGATCCTACTGTCGAGGCTGGACCTGGAGTAGCAAATGGTACAAATCCTAGGTCTTCCAAGCCAGGGGGACGAATGGAGTCTTGGCTGTTCATCTGACTCGTACTGTGTAGCGAGCGGTATTCGAATTTGTGTACGGAAAGATAACTAGGTCCCGGCGTTGAGAATGGCAACTCGTCAAAGGCCAAAGGCGCAGATTGCTGATCATCATGAACTTGGTAGCCTTCTGGGTTTTCGTCGGATATTGTCGGTCGCAGGGCATCTAAGAACATCGGAGTACGAGATCCAATGCAGTTAGGGTCATTAGGTTTAGTTAGTTGACCGTCAATCCTAGTAAATTGGTGCGGGGAGAACGCAAAAGTCGCTTCATTTTCTGAACCATGCGGGCTGTTCTGGCCTGTTGCGGGAGCCGTCATTATTGCGTGGTTCGGTGGACTAGGGGTCTGTTTTGGTAATAATAGACGCAGTGGATGCTTTTCTGCGAGAGTAGAGAAGGTAGAACAAAGCCAGTCGGGTAAAGGTTTGCAAACGGCGGAAGGAGAGGTCTGAAACAACGGCCATTTGAGTAAAAGCGGTTCGTGAGTTCAAGACGTACACGTTTGGGCACCTCCAGAGAACTACCGCCAGAAAGGGCAAGTTTGTCCCTCTCAACATTGATCTCCGATGACTTGATCTTTATGAGAGTAAAGTTCTCCCCGAGGCGGCTTTCATGCAGATGGCTGTAGGCACTAATGACGGCAGAGCTGAGGTCCGACGCGTCCGAAGATCTGCTTGTATGCGTTCTATGCCGACCAAAGTTTCGTGGGCTTGAATATACAGCGTTCATAGTCTGAACCATGTTGTCGAATCGAGCGTTGAGGCCGCTTGTCTTGCGTCGTTTGACCTCCCGTATGCCATCATCTAAGCACAAGTGATTTCAATTGTGCTCACACTCCCACGAGTAGCATTGGACATGCCTTTAGTGCCTAAACTCGATCTAGCATTATCAATATCAACGCGCTGCACTGAGATGTATCGCGTCCTTTGCCTTACCTGCTATTGGTGAAGACCCCGATTGACGTCTCCGAGGGTGATTCATCTCGGGGAGAGAAACGTCGATAACGGCGCGGCATAGGGAGCTCTGGGATGATGATGACAGTCTCTAGAGAATTGAAGCCAGGGTTGACTTAGATGTTGTGTATTCAGTAATTGATGGTGGTTTGTGCAGAAGGTTGTATGGATCAATATCATCCGTGACACTCGCAATATGGTGTAACATAACGCCAGTTGGCCTCCGCCTATTTCTTAAGCTCAAGTTCCGAGCCATCATAGCCTCTTATAAGCTGCGTTTCGCGTTTACCGTCGGAACTCATTTCCCCTTGTCGTTGGGGGCCTTAAACGCGCTACTGCTATCCGCTTAGTTGCTTATAAGTTATCATAGATAGCCTTTCATCTGCAAGTGCCAGCGCGCCGCTTTCCTTTCTTGCCTTCCTAAGCTCAGCCACCTGCTTGCTTTCCTCTAAGAGGAGTGCGGCCGTTTAGAACTGGCTGTTTTGTCTGTGAGCTGTGAGTCACTCAGACCTCAATCCTCTAACTGCAATACTCATATGAGAAGATTACAAAGACCTACAAGTACCATCTGTTCTACATTCATTTGCCCGACCTTAAGAGCTTTGACTAGCGATGAGCATGTTGGAGAAACAACCTCTGCTGGCTCCACCTACCCTCAAAGACCAACTGCCGTTATATGATAAAGTTCCCGTTGGAACCCCAAAGCATTCGACTTCCTCCCGTTGGACACCATTCCTGGCAGGCGTGCTTACCATATTTGCATGCGTAGTGGTAGTGTCTTCGCACGTACACTCCAGGATCTCCACCGTTATCGAGACACATCGCCCAGGCTACCTAAATCCCGCATACCTGATACAAGCCAAGTATGGTGCTGTCTCTGCTGAGAATAAGCGCTGTTCGGACATAGGAGTTGATATTTTAAAGGAGGGAGGAAATGCAGTGGATGCTGCCATTGGTGCGACCTTCTGCACGGGCGTAGTCAACATGTTTTCGTGAGCGTTCCTTTTTTTAATCTTTTCTCGGAGCTTGAACATGCTTAACGTCATGCTGTAGGTCAGGACTTGGTGGTGGGGGACTTATGACAGTCCGTATTCCTCCTTTACTTGGTGGGCCCTCAGAGGTAGTTACGATCGATTTCCGAGAAGTTGCACCAGCGTTGGCCAATGCCACCATGTTCCACGATTCCCCAAATTTGTCCAGATATGGTGGTCTTTCAGTTGCAGTACCCGGGGAAGTGCTGGGTCTTGAAGAGGCGCATCGTCGATGGGCCAAATTGCCTTGGGCAAGGTTAGTTCGACCAGCCATCGAGTTGGCAAAAGGCTGGGAAGTGGACCGGGAATTGGGAAGGAGGATACCTGTAAGTTTGAACCCTACTTCGCTAAATTGGGGCTCAAGTATTGAAGTGGTATTCAACCCTCATGCTTAACAATCCCGACTGGAGTGCGATATTCGCTCCTAACGGAGTTCTCTTGCGTGAGGGCGAAATTATTCGAAGGACAAACCTTGCACAAACACTTGCATTGATAGCAAAGGAGGGCTCAAGTGCATTTTACAAGGTCATTTCGAAGTCGGTGAAGTAGGAAAACGACGCTTATTACAGAATTCAGGGTCCCATCGGCGATGCTTTGGTACGCAAGGTTCGAGCTACGGGTGGTATACTTTCGCACGCAGACTTTGGAAACTATTCGGTCAAAGTTCGTCCGGCCTTGCAAGGCAGTTATCGGGACAAGAAAATCTATACCACACACGCGCCAACCTCTGGAGCTGGTCAGTCGCCCGAAAACCACTGTTGCCGGTCTCCTTCATCGTCGCGCTCACTTCCCTTCTTAACCTATCAGTTCTGATACACATGCTGAATTTGCTCGAGCACTTCGAGGTCAAAGAACGAGATGTCCTGAGTATTCACCGACTCGTAGAAATTATGAAGTTTGGTTTTGCAGCTCGGTAAGCTAATCGGTCTTCCTTTTGTAAGCGGTCCGACTAATTTGGTCGATCGTTGCAGGACAAAAATATGTGACCCAGATTTTACCAATAATACAGCACGGATGGATATTATCCCTACAAAGGAGTTTGCAAAGACGATTTTAAGTAATATAACCGACGTACGTCGAATTATTCCTTCAGTGACATTCTCATAATACAAAAGAACAGGCTTACACACACGAACCAGAGTATTACAATCCTGAGCACGACGTACAGACCGATCACGGCACGGTAAGGAGGATCGGTCATTCATTGACAGCCTTCCTTGCTCATGCCGGTTATAGAGTCATACAACAGTTGTTGACAAGGACGGCATGGCAGTCTCTCTGACCAGTACGGTCAACTTGGTCTTTGGATCTCAGGTCCTCGATTCGGAGACTGGCATCATTTTGAACGATGAAATGGATGATTTTTCTACACCCGGTATTCCAAATGGTTTCGGCTTGTTGCCTTCACCTTGTAATTCACTTACTATCAACCGTGTTCCGAGATTTCTTTGTCTGAATCTCTTTTATAGACAATTACCCTGCACCCGGTAAACGCCCACTGTCTTCTACCACGCCGAGTATCATGGAACACGAAGATGGCTCTTTCTTCCTTGCTATTGGCGGTTCTGGTGGTTCTCGTATTTTCCCCTCTGTTTTACAAGTCCTCTTCAATCTCGAATTGGGCCTCGACCTGAGCACATCAATAGAATACGGACGACTGCACGATCAGTTATATCCTATCGTCCTGGATGTGGACAATGTATACCCTCAGAGTGTCATCGATGGGTTGCGCGATGTTGGCCATAACGTTACAGGTCTGCTTTTTTGACACTGTTCAAAACTCAACTGTCTCTGATTCCTGTTCACCCGCAGTCCTTGACGTCAACCGTGTTGCAGGTGTTATCCAAGCCGTTGCAAAGATCGACGGCAAGCTTTTTGGTACGTTACACGACCATGACGTTGAAAGTTCTGCATTTAAACATGCCATAGCTGCCAGTGACTCCAGGAAGAATGGAATCGCTGCTGGCTATTAAAGGAATATATAATCGAACCGTTCGTAGACCTCCCTGTACCAATCAAATGACAATGTACAACGTACGTGCCAGCACAAACGGTGTTATGACCTACTCTGCTTTCAAAAAATCTGGCTTGATATTCTGCAAAAACCTTCTGATGGAAACAGGGTGCTTCCACATGTTGCTTTGGCCCTTCAACCCCGATGGGACTCCTTCCAAGCTCACGCCTTCCGAGATTACCCGGAATAGCTTCGTCCGGTCCTACTCTGCCGAACATCTTCGCAGGCTGGCTTTGAGTCATTCAACTGGCTGGAAGAGGAACAGTTTGTTGGAAAGCTATAATTCTGAACTGTCCATTCTCAGTTATTGCTCAGATATCAGAATTCGAGCATTAAAGTTCAACTTATATTCCTTGGTCAGTCTCCTTATACTGTGGCCAATCAAGATGTAGGGATTCTCAATTCAAATAGACCCCGACAATTATTCAATTTCTGCCCGACAAGGCACCCGCTCAGACTCAAGAGTCACGACTGAGGAAGCCATCAGTACCGACCCTACCCAACCCCCCGAACACCACATTAATTCAGATGGAGTTGAACCGAGTTGAAGGCAACCCAGTTAGATCCAACTGTAATGGCTCCGTTTATTTTCTCCTTCGAATTCCTTTGTCGCTAACCAGTAACCAAGAACGCCACTGCCACAGTAAAACTTCGTCCACATTTTGTTGCTGAGTAGGACGGAGGTCGACGGCATCGTATCGTTGAATCTAGGCACTTATGTACCACGGCGGAGCTGCTCAAGTCTGAGAACTAACGACGGTCTAGATCGTCAAAAAGTAGTGAGCAGGGCTGTTCAAATTGCTGGAGTAAAAAGCGGCTGAGTTAAGGGACTTGGATGAAGGCCACTTAATAGGAGTAAATGGTTGAATCACTGTCCTTTGGGAAAGTGGGAAGAGAAAGATATGGAGAAAGATTTGCCCTTGAATTATCCGTTATCTCGAGTGCAGCCTGCCAAGTCGCTTCGTGATTTTCGGTTGATTGAGAAGTTCGTGTGTTTACCAGAATCACATCTGGTCGCGAAATTATTCGTGCTTTGTGGACGACAAATGTGTAAACTAAAGTCTTGAAGCCCGAGGCCTTGAGGACGTCGGGCTCCTCTGACGCAGCTCAAGAGATAAGGACAGGTTGGAAATGATCTGATCACAAACTTGTGATGTGAAGCAAAGCCTTGCTTACGCCGTGGCCTTTTGCCCTAACCTCACACATTCTTTTCACCTCCACTTTAACGATGGGTAGCCCGGATTGGGACCTCTTGTCGTCTTACGCAGGGATATTAACCCTGGCTTGTGTCTCTGTATACGCTGGATCGTTTGGATCCCTCCCTGTACGTTCTCCTTTAAAGAGTGAAGAATCCGATGGACTATACATTGACACATCCCAGAAACCCGAACCTACGGATGGTAGCCCTTCAGAAGACGAAGACGAGGAAATTACTGAGCGGATGTCAATTAATGATGCATGGTTGTTTCCTGTAGTAAGACGTACAATGGTGACAATCAATAATTCAGCTCGCTCATTCTGTCCAGTTTGGCTCTTGTGTCCTGTTCGGATTCTACCTCGTCATTAAGTACCTTGGGAAAGAGTGGATTAACTGGCTCCTGAGTTGGTACTTCTCCATCGCTGGCGTGGCAAGTGTTTGGAAGGTATGACATTGTAACTGCCGATATATAATATTGACGCGTCTATTAAGTCCTCAATCTCGTTGACGCGCTTTATCCTGGGCGATGTGTTCTGGAAACGGTTCGAGAGAATAAGCTTCATCATAAAAAAGGGCTCGAGCAGTACGTCGTCGTTCATTCTCACATGTAGACACGCGTGTTTCTATAACCTTTCACAGCGCTCACGTCATTGTCCTGGAGAACACCAGCTCTTCTGCTCTTCCCAGTCGCGGCTATTCCATCACTCTTTTACTCTTTCTCGGGAAGCCATAGCCAATCAGTATGGGTCACAAACATCATCGGGCTCTCATTCTCACATAATGCACTCTCGTTACTCAAAATCGACTCGTTCTATACTGGCGCTGCGCTTCTAACAGGTTTATTTGCCTATGATATCTGGTGGGTGTTTGGAACGGAAGTAGTGTGTAGCCTCTTTTTAAATCATATCGAAAATGACACTGACCCTGGCCCTGCGCATAAAGATGGTGAAAGTCGCGACAACACTTGACGTGCCCATCAAACTCCTGTGGCCGAAGTCGCTGGTCCTCTCGAGTGAGCGTGGCTTCACGATGCTGGGCTTGGGCGACATCGTAGTACCAGGAACGCTCATAGCCTTTGCGCTTCGATTTGACCACCACAGAGCCCTTCAATCTAAGAGACCACAACAAGAAACCTTCCCCAAACCATACTTTTACGCTACATTGACCGCGTACGTCGTGGGTCTCGTTACCACAATGTGTGTGATGCACTTCTTCAAAGCTGCACAGCCGGCGCTTCTGTATCTGAGGTGTGTGGTTCTCGATCTTGCCCGACGCCTTCAACTGACATAATTTTCCAGCCCTGCTGGAATTTTCTCTTTCTTTCTGACGGCCGCTATTCGCGGTGAGCTTCGAGAGGCATTAGCATGGAGCGACACCCCGGAGACCGCACCAGGTCAAGCTGCTGCGGAAAGAAAGCGAACTGAGCTCGACCGAATGTAACGCACCTCATGTCATTCCACACCTCGTCTCAATCTCCCACTCCATCCTGTTCACCACAGTGCACGAATATAATCCTTTGCTCAGGGTCTCCATCATTGATATCGTTTCCACTACACTCCAAGACTTGATCTGGATAAATTGCGAAGCGTTATCGTGTTAAAAATTGTGGACGCACATGAATATCATATTCTAGCGGCATCACCAGCCCCATCATATCATTGCCACGACTGACGTCCTGACTAAACTCTACCTTTCTCCTCGTCTGAGCCAAAGGTAAACAAAGCAAGTGTCCTGGGTCCCCGCACCCACATCGTCCATGATCACAAGGTATCCCCTGCCATCGTGGTACCGCCAGAAGGGTTTGAAACCAATAAAGTGAATACACGCCCACGCCCACCAGTATGGACACTACGTGAAAATGAGCCATCAGAAGAAACGAGGAAAGTGACGCGGGGGGAGGTGGGCGGAAGGCAGGCAATAAAAAATGAAAGGTTTTTATACAGTGAGATAAGGGCTAAGTATGCAATCGCAGTTTGCAGAGCGTCAGATAACACGCATAGAGATAAAGAGATATGATAGGTAATGTGTGCCGTGTTTATCTTTTGGCGCCTACTTACGAGTACGCGATGGATTGAAGTCAGCTTTGGGGAAATGTCATCAGGATCTGCTCAAGAAGTACCTCTTCTTTTCAGGGGTGGAAGTACTATATGTGCCATGTGGATGAGAAAAGTGTACGGTGAGTAAATTCACCGGTGAAGAACGGCTACTACGAAACCGTACAAGGCCTCGAGAGATAAACACATTCTCTACTCGCATGCATGCGTTCTCCGTAAATCCTGCCTTGCCAAGGCTAAGCTTAGCTTCTTAAGTGACGAGAGAAAGAAAAGTCTCTTTGGTAACGGGGTGATGATTAATGGGACTCCGTAGTTACAAAAGACGCTCGAAGGACACAAGCATCGCCTGCATATAATTCATTCTTGAGGAGTCAACGAGGGACTGAGAGAAGCCAAGGTCACCATTGGGCTCAAGAAAATCTCGAGTCCATCTGACTACCTCTTTATATATGAGCCTCGATCGGCCTCGCTAATCGCAACAGATCGCGAATGTATACAAACCTCACAATCTGTGCTGTCACCGTCAATAGGAAATGAACGAAGAACCATACTAGTCTGGTTCTAGGTTCCACATGACGTCTGGTCGTCATCCAGTAATTATTTGAAGAAAATCAGTAGATTTAATATGCTGGTCATATCAAAAGATCTGCCAATGGTCACCACCCATGAATTGACAGACCGAAGGAGGCGGTCAATACATGATGGATGTCTGTGTGGTGATTTGAACTGGCATATGTGGAGTTGAGACAGGTGTTTGTCAACAAGTTCAAGAGTGCTGTTTGTGGTAGTACCGCAAGGTACCGGTGGTAGGTGACCAGATCTATTCCTGCATTTCGGGGGTAGAGGCGTTCCTAGTTTGATCGAGCGAACTTAATGATCGAGATCCTGTGGCACGGAATGCCTAGCGATGATTGCAGATGCAGAAAGCAAGGATACAAAGAATAAGAAGAATAGCATTGGGGGTCGGGGGGGAGGAGGAGGGGGGGGCGATCTGAGGACGGTCAAGATCGTGCCAGGGGAAGGAGTGTATCTTTTTTCGCGAGGATTGCAATTGTTGGCTCATGCCGAGCTTGAGTTTGGAAGTAGAATGTTGGGAGTATAACGACTTGGAGAGTAAACAATATATTGAGACGATGGCTCATACCTGGCCCATTGTGCCCGAAATGAGGGCTGCGATGGCCCTTCTGTAGCCTCCATGACATCGATTACAGGTTGGAAGTAGCGGTAGGACCCCAGACACCGGGCCAACTTTGATGTGACTTATGTGACTAAATGTCCAGGGTCTTCCGAGGTTGCGGACCGGAGGTCCAATTCAGCCTGAGTTGTTCCTTCTCCTCCCAGACCTGCACGTTGTGTGAGCCCTTCCAAGTCGTCTCCCAGCGCTCTCCAGTTCATCGCTCATCGCTACGCTCGCTGTCTTTACTCCCACTGGTTGCTTGCCATCACCATCGGCTAGGGGTTCCACAACAGCTAGTGTATTCTGAACCTCCCAGGCAGCATTTTCAACGGTCCACCTCTCATGGAGCATTCTGCAGCGTCATCGAGGCGATATGGTGAATCAAATCGCTTCAGTGGTCATCCTCACTCCAGTGCATGGCCTCCAACGTCTCGTCCGACACTCAATACCTCTCTACCCGATCCCTCAAATATAAGCCATGATTCATCGTCTGGACATCCTTCATCATGGTCTCAGAGCCTCAATCTGGGTCCTAATCACAATTATCTCCTCGTTGAGCTCTTGAATCACAACCTGGGCTCAGATCTACCGCCTATTCTGGGTCCTTATAGCAACGATTGGGCGAATTCATATCCCTCGCCAATCCATCCAAACATATACGCGGCACTCGTGGCTAACGGATCCATCCCATCCGTTTCCTCATCCCCGTCTGGCACACCCAGTCTCTCAAGCTCCTACCATAGCTCCTACCAAACTCAGGTTTCCCAGTCGGGTTCGCCTGTTTCTTGGTCTCAAGGCCATTCACCCACACACTTCAAGTTTCCTCCAGGATATCCTCTCAAGAATTCGCTCCCGCGTTCCAGTTCCGATCTGCAGGGCAAATATACAGGAGGTATGTCTCATCTCATTTATTTTTCGGCCTTCTGATGAATGGCTTGGAAATTATTCGAGCAGGTGAAGATGCAAGAAGTAGCTCGCGCTTGCCTCGACATCTAGCGACCATCGCAGGCCGGGCGAACGGTGTTTCCAACATCTCGCAAGCATTGGATCAGCCTCTCACCAATGAATTGCGTGACAGTTCCCCTGGCACTCATAACATTTCCTTTTCCTCCGCAGGTGAGCGTTCAAATCCTCGCCTTCCACCATCACTATGGATGTCCCCCGCGTCTATCTCTGTAACCTCGCCATCAGCGTATGGTACGCTGAATGTACACTCGTCTACCCCTCTCCTAGGACCCAAGCCCACACCTGACAAAAGCCCCAACGAACGATCACCTGTTTCAACCAAGTCCCCAAGCCTCGAATCGAAATCGGCCCTGTTTACAGACATCTTTTCGGAAGAACTTTTCGCACCTCCCAGAAGCTCTCTATCTCCACAAGCCACTAGCCCCTTTACATCACCCAGAGTACCTGGTTCCCCTGTTCTAGAGCCCTCTGAAGTTGCCGCAGATCGGCTCGCGAAAGAGGATCCCTTAGCTACACAGGTATGGAAGATGTACGCACGGACGAAAGCTACTTTGCCACACGCCCAGCGGATGGAAAATCTCACCTGGCGGATGATGGCGATGGCGTTGAAGAAGAAGAAGGATGATGAGGATGAAGCGGTGGCAAAGGACCGTGAAACCGAGAAGAGTGACTCTAACAAGGATGCATATACCGATGATGCTGCCGAGTCTGAGCACCCCCAGCCCCAGGCAGCGGAAGTGGAACCTGCAAGGACTTCTGATGAGCGAGGTCGACGGATTGACAAGGGGAAAGCAAGGGTGCGAGTTGTTGGGTTCGATGGCACAAACCAGGATAATTTTGAAGAGCCCGAGTGCGTTTTTTTAAGAATTTTTAAGCCTTAGAATTGAGCTTGAATCGCATCCTATAGTGTCGTTCCAATGGATTGGCGAGCAATGAGTCGGTCGAGGTCGAGGATTTCGATGGACTGGCGGCCAACGAGCCGATCCAGATCACGTCCTCCTGAACCCGTGCCCTCTTTTGACCAGCATGGATTACTTAATATGGCGCCATTCGATGCACGTTGTGCGTTTCCTGGCACCAATGACGGTTTCAAGCCACCCGACAGTAAAGGGGCATCCAAAGCCGGGCTTTCAACTTCTCCTAGTATACCCATACCGGGGAGTGCTGGGCCATCAATGCTGTCCTTGAGCTATGGCCGTCGTAGCCCGCCATACACATTGCAACACACATCTGAGCTTCCCTCCGTTTTCGAAGATCAAGCTGAGGCTGCCAGCTCATATCCTGAAGCACGTTTCCTCAACCCTTCAGCTTATCATCACTCCGTCTCCAATCTTAATAGCCCTGTGTTCGCTCCTTCCTCGCTTCCTTCTACGGGTCTACACGGCTTGTCCAGAATACCCCCAACATCCCAAAGCCATGGACCACCCAACGAACAGCGATCATTCCCTCGACATGTACGCAAGACTAGCTTCGATCATACCGTGTCGAAAGATGGAATCATGGCTGGCTTGAGTGGACGTCACCAGGTTAATGGGAAACCACTGCCACCTGAGAATGCCATCGGTCAGAAACGTCGTGCAGAAACTCCTCACTCAGAAAGCATGCTTCGAGCTGACCCATCGATTATCAATGGTACTGGGTTGTCCTCTCTTCTACAGGACCAATTAGAGGAGAATCCCAGCCCCTTCCCTTCGAGCATGTTCAATTTCTCCTTCCCGCCATATGAAGGACTATTTTCCCTCCCTTCTGCTTCACCTTCTTCACCTGTAGGAAGACAAAATGAATTCAACCCTTATCGCGACTTAGCGCGGCAACATTCTTCGATCAGCAGCTCAACCTTTGCTTCGCCTGACGGGTCCTCACAAACCCCTACGAACGAAGGTTTGTCGGCGGCGGCGGCGGCAGCAAGTGCAGTTATGGCAGAAGGATACGCGTCCCTCAATGCTGCAAACCTAGCGGGTGTAGACGATGGACTCTTCGATTACGGGCATTTGCTTGGTATGATGTATCCTGGCCTCGATGGCAGGAATCCGTATACCCACGTTGACCCTGCTCAGATCCTTGCGGGGCATGGCGACAGCAGTGGTACGACAGGGAGCTCTGGTGGAGCTGGCCTCCTCGGTGGGTTCACTCATTTCCATGCAAGTCCATCGAGCGATGGTTGGGGTAATGGTGTAGGGTCCAGTACGGATGCATCGCCTGAGCCGCATAACATTTCGAATGCATCTACGCCTCCGTCTGCAGAGGGTACTTCTCAGCCCTCAGGTCAGGCAAGGACGACAACCAATGGACGGAAGTACATACCTTTGAAGCAGGACGCACTCCAGAGAAAGGCCTCACTATCTGCTGCTACCGCCAGCTCCAATTCACCGAGTGAGCTTCGCTCGTCCTCCAGTACACCGGATATTACAGGAGCGGAGAAGGGTGCGAGTGATGATGGGGAACAGACCCCCACTTTGTGTACGAATTGTCAGACAACAAACACGCCACTGTGGAGGAGGGATCCTGAAGGTCAACCATTATGTGCGTCTTCACGATGTTATAGAAGGAGGGTAGCGACTTACCTTTTCCCTCGCAGGTAATGCTTGTGGATTATTCTTCGTAAGTTTTTGCAACGTCATCACGTCGTGAGAATATTATATACTTATCGCTGTTTAGAAACTGCATGGAGTTGTTCGCCCGTTATCTCTCAAAACCGATGTTATTAAGAAGCGGTACGTATCTACCCCTGGTTTACGTTGACTCTTGTTGATTTGAATACTGTTCCATGTATTCTAGAAATAGAGCCTCTGGTACACCTGGTGGAAACTCACGGAAATCTTCCCTTCCCAAGCTTGCTTCGTCTTCATCTCGACCTCGCTCGCATTCAGGTTCCTTGCTATCAGGTGTTGGCAAAGGGTCTGCACTTACAGGCGCAGCGCGCGGTGGAGCGGCTGCACCCGTGACCTCCGGTACGATTGCTTTGAAACGACAAAGGCGGACTTCAACCGGATTGCAAACAGAAACCTAGCATCACTGTCACTGCGAGACACTTACTGTATGATGGTTCCCTGATTGATATGTTGTTGTACTAGAATTCCTGTATCCCTATCATATCTTGGTTCCCTACTCACTGCTATGTCGCACTATATACTTACTAACGGCAAGAGCTGTACATTAGTGATTCCTTCCATGCTAGAATTCAGCTCCATTTTTATAGATTTATTCCTTTGTTCTGAATATTGTGATGCATGTGGCGTGTTTATGTGAGAAATGTGGTTGGTTACCCCTCTGATCTCTCCCTTGCCCCAGACTGCAGCTGATCTGCACGTCGTCTGCCCATCCTGGCGTCCATATTCCGCCAGAATGCCGCCCCCGCGCGATCCCCGCAGCCACCGACAGCCTTTCCTTCAGGCCTGCAGCCGGTCGCTTCCAGAGACGTAAACGGGAATAGGCCGCTAAATCGTCGGGTGTCACGCACTGACCTTGATTTCGAGCAGGCGTTGCGCACAGAGGGCACATTTATGCTCAAGGAGGGTCTGGACGTCAACTCTCTTGGTGTCGACACCAGTCCTTCGCCCATGAACGCGAGCTTTGCCTCGCCCACACCACCGCGCCAGTACACGTCTCAAAATCCCCAGCCAGCAACGCTAAATATCGTTCCACCAACACCTTCTTCAGCACCTGGCCCTTCCTCGTCTCGCAATGGAGGCTCTTCATCACATTCCTCTTCTTCGCACGACGTGTTTTACGACGCCGAAGACACTACACCTACAACAACTGAACGACAAACCAATCGCCGTTCAATGTACCGATCCCCAGGGACATCCAGCAGCCCCGACTTGGCAACTCTGTTGCGCAAGGCAAAGGAGAAGGGAGGAGTTGTCGGCGTACAGCATACGAGGGAGAACAGACATGAATCTCCGCCACCCCCATTACCGACCGAACGACCCTCCAGCAGTGGACGACAGCGATCGTCCACTACAGCGTCCTCCAACCCCTCGACTCCTCAATCAAAAAATCTCTCCAAAGACAAGTACAAGCCCCCATCAGAGTGGATGCTTACTAGCCCTCGTTCAAAGGAGACAGGGACAGTAAAAGTGAGTACTTGGGGTATTATGATCTGTTCAACATGTCACTGATATCTATCAGGCGCCCAAATCTTCTGTCAGGGCGAAAACTAGTGCTTTCTTAGGGAAAATGTTGGGTCAGAACAGTGGGAGCCAACGGGAGCGATCTGTATGCGAAACAGTTGATACCTTCCCGTTTAACGTCTGAAGCATCACTCACAGAAAACCGATGCATCGTTACCGCCAACACCCATCACTCCTCACTACGTATCTCCCTCAATCTTCGACGCCTTTACCCCGCCCGTCCCACCCATACCTATGGAGCATCAGCAGCGGTCTCCTGCACCCATAGCGGATGTCTTCTCTGGTCAAACCTCCCCACGCCCACCAGATACATCAAAGCCTTTGCCCAAACTAACAGCCAATATGCGGGAGAAAGACGATGCAGACGAGCGGTCCATCATCTTCGTGGAGCGGACTCTTGCCAATGACGACACAACTCCAAAACCTGACCCAGCAAACGTGGCAAAAACTCGACGGCGGCGCAGTAAGAGTATCAGCGAAGATGAACTCAAAAGAGCCATGTTTACAATGTCAATGGCTGCTGAACGCCGGCCTTCGGCACCGCATATCGACGACATAAACTTCACTGGTATACTAGATGATGTCAAAGGCGGTCTATCCCAGCTAGACCCAGCTTATGGCTCTTTAGATCTTCAAACTTTATCTACACCTTCTCGCAAAGCCGCAGGTCGATCGGCCACAGATGTTCCTTCACATTCCGATGTCCGTCCTGAGATCAAAAAGGCGAACTCAGTTCCAACACCCCCCACGACTCCAATGTTGATGCTGCACATACCATCCCACCACCTGGAGGATGACTCCCCGAAGAAAGAGCCAGCTGTTTCTCCCATTGTTCCTCCACGCAGCTCATCTCTCCAAATGCCCCGCTCAACTGCGCGCCCAACCTCCATGATAGCTTCACCACGCAATACCTCGAGGCATGCCTCAAGCCCCCTACGATCGAGGAATGGTGCCGCCCAACTAACAGGCGGTCCTCGAGACACGGCTCGGCTCCGGACACTTCACCGCTCTTCGGCGTCCAGCTCAGAACCTTCACTCATTCCAAATGGAGAGGCAACACATACATGTAAGGCTCCATGCTACGTGGATCCGGGCACTTTATTTACCATATTTATCACCAGTACCTCATCGTAGAGGCTCGCAGCATGATCTGTCTGTCAACGACCTTACCTTGCCCCGTTTTTCATCTGTTGCTCAGTCGTCCAGCAACCATTCGCCAAATATGAGTGAAGACACTGTTGACATTGAGACCCGGGCAAAGGAACTTGCTTCTCGATGTTGGGAAGAGGATGAAGATTTCCTAGCAAAAGAAAAAATTGCCGAATGGCTTGGTGGACAGTGCGTTCGTATTTATCTGCGAAGAAATCGAGCTTCTCACCCTTTATTCAGTGGTCGCATAAACAAATTAGCACTCCACAGCTATATTGAATTCTTTGACTTCACTGGTTTGCGGCTGGATATTGCCTTCCGGTCAGTATTCATGATTTCACCTTCGTTCATTCATAACTCAAGAACATTCCAGTCGTCTATGTTCTAAACTTTTTCTCAAGGCGGAAACACAACAAGTGGATCGTATTCTTGAAGAGTTTAGTCGTCGTTTTTGGGAGTGCAACCCAGGGAGCGTCTATGGCAGCGCCAGTGAGTAATACTGTCGATTTCGGAGATCCTTTCAATGACGGCGCCCATCAAGACATTGTCCACTCGGTCGCCTACTCCTTACTCCTACTCAACACTGATCTTCATGTCGCTGACCTCGCTGCGCGAATGTCCCGAAGCCAGTTTGTTCGCAATACACTGACCGCTCTCCAAATATCTCTTCAACCCACTCCATCGACGGACCTTTCAGCCTCCGACCTCACGTACGATGACTCTAGTAGTGTTCGTGGACCTCCTCAAAACGGGAGCGAACCTCATATCCGTTCGAAGCGAAGTGACAGCATAACCAGTTGGAACAGCGTTTCTCGAGATGGTGTCATGAATCTTCAAAAAGAAGCAAATGGCAGCACACCGTCAGTGCAAGTCTCTACTGCGCATGAGTCTCGGACAAGTCTCAGCACGTCTTATGGACGTGGATGGGAAAATGACATGGAGATTCTTTTGAAGGTAAGCATAAGCTGCTCGAGATAAATTTACGTTGATCGATCCTTATTCGTTACCAGGAAATGTACAATGCGATTAAGAGCCAGCAGATTTTGCAACCAATCTCCACAAGTGTCACTCGGCCGTCTACGACGTTAAGCCCTGGGGGTACTATCATGCGTAACCGCAGTTTGCGGGGGCAGCCAGACCGATTGACGACGCTGAAGCGAGGCAGCATACGGGGATTACAATCCATTCTTAATGCTCAAGGAGTCAGCCCATATAGTAGCAACAGCAGTATAGATGGACGTGTTAGTCCTTCGCCCAGTTTTGCCACATCGACGCATGAGGTACGAGACATTTTATTTTACGCTTCCCTCCTTGTTGATCTATGTATATAGGCTATGTATGGCTCAAGCTCCTCCTTCCTCGCCCCTACCCTGGGCTTTGCCTCCAACTTGTCACACACTATCATTCGAGAAGCGCAAGAAGACGATGACAGGAGCATTCGGAGCGATGAGTCTGATGACACTACAATCAGCATCTCTGACGAAGAACTGGCACTACTCGGAGCTCCGTGGGCCAAGGAAGGGATGCTTTGTAGGAAGCAGTATTGGGAATCCACTGGAAAGCGGGCTCGTGATAAGGCATGGATGGACGTGTTTGTTGTCATCCAGAAGGGCGAATTGAACATGTTCACCTTTGGTGATCATTCCAGCGGTGCCTCTGGCACCTTTGGAGGTGGTAACTGGCTTGTATGTCACGATTGCTGTGGTTTATTATCACCAGTACTCATAAACGTTTCCAGGCCAATGCTCAATCTGTCGGGGAAGTCCATCTTGCTCATTCTTTGGCTCATTCTCTACCGCCCCCAGGATACAACCGGCAAAGGCCTTACTGTATGGTCCTCACCATGGCTAACGGTGCCGTCTATTTCTTCCAGGCCGGCACCGAAGAGTTGGTGAATGAGTGGGTATCTACGTGCAACTATTGGGCTGCACGAACAAGCAAAGAGCCCTTGGCCGGAGGTGTCTCCAACATGGAGTATGGCTGGAATCGTGTACTTGATGCAGTACCCCATGGTCGTTCTCAGTCGGAAACGGACTCCGTCAAGGACTACACGGATGCCATGAGCGTTAAGAGTGGGCGAAGTAGTCGCAGCAGATTCGGTGGATGGAGAGATGGCTCTGCAACTGTTAGGGCGATGCACTCGCCTTGGACTGAGAAGATTTCGATCAATGATTGGAAAGCACCGCTCCCGCCGATAGTATCCAGTCTCCATGACGAAGAAACGCAACTCGAGGCTCTCAGGAAACATGTTTCCAGTATGAAAAAGGATTTGGAGAAGCACAACGACTTGCGGGAACCCATGACAGCCTTGGTATGGAATTCATCACTCCTGCATGTGGGATACAACTCCTCATCGTGACATCACAGTATCAACCAAGGACAACAAATTCCATGAAAGCTTTGTCAAATTGGGAGAAGAAGAGCCAATGGCTGCTTACTGAGATTGTCAAGTATGAGTCCTACATCGATTCCTTACAAGCAGCGATGTCACTACGGCTCAAAAAGAGGGGGGAGAAAGGTTGGTACTATCCTTCTGTCGGCCTTGGAATATGTCTTGAACATTGCCTAGCTCTAGAAAGGGCGTTAAACGGGACGGCCACGGATACATCTTCGGTAATCTTAAAGGGGAAGTGGAAAGGACCAGAGGGAGCTACCATCCGTGAAGAGGCTGAACCTTTGACACCAGGGCCTTCGCAGCAGTTCGATACTCAGCTGCACCGCAGAGAAAGTGCCGAAGATGAAGGCACTGAGGACTAAGTTATATATGAGGACTCGGATGCAGATGCTCAGGCTTCGTTTCGTGCTCTATCGAGGCGCGTCTGTACAAACTAGTTTGTTACATTCATTTTTTCATTCTTGGATTTAGTTTGGAATACTGGGTAATCCCAGGATTCAATAATACCCTGCCATGTATATTCCCCATACGCTACCACAGATAAGGATTAACATGGGCCATACTTGGCTGCTGCTATGTGTGCTGCTAGGCCACTGGCATCTGTTTTTGGAGTGAAGATCGACCCACCCTAACGCGAAGTCAATATGATTTCCGCTGCGGAATTGTACCGGCCTCGTACCTGGTTTGGTGCATACCACACCGAACCAACAAGGTTGTCGGAATTAGTGCCGTAATGGTAGACAGCGGAAGTCTGGGAGCCCAGGAAAGCACTGTACTTGGATGTCCGAGCAGAATCGTTGGCGCGATCAAGATAGAACTGGAGATGTTTCGTCCAAATTCCCTGTGGATAGGGTCTTCAGTTGTTTCTAGTATTTATGTGACTGGAAGATTTACCTTGAATATTTGCTAAAACGAAGTGAGTGAGAAACAAATCGTTGTGAAGTGTTGAGGAAACGAACATACCTGGTCTTGGTTACAAACTGCTCCTCCGCTCACAGCATCGTCACATGATTCCCTAAGGATGTTATTCGTGGTAAGATGAGCAATGGTAGCGTCCAAGGTCAGCTCCGCCTGATCCAAGAGAGATTTGTCGCCAGTAGCGGCAGATAGCGATCCCAAGCCAGCTGCAATAACGCCCTGGAAGAAACGTCTAATCCAGACACCAACAGTATTCTATATTTCTCACTTGATTGTATGTCCATGTGGTCTGGAATTTTTAGTAAGAGCATGATGGTTGACGATTCATACAACCTGCTTACCTGACCATTGTTTTGGCAGGTTTCGAAATTAAGGCCATCGTTCCATAGATTATCAGATCTACGCATTCCAGTCCCGCTGACTAGAGAACTTATCAGTGATGGTAAGCCAAGTATCAAACCACATAAGCTCACGCCAAGTCCATGTCTGTCGAACAAAACCGGTCATGATTAAGTTGCCCGTTTGAAATTGGCAAAAATACATGCTTGCCTTCTTCGCATTGTCAAGATAGGACTGCCCGAAACCTCTGATGTAGCCCTCTGCTGAAAGAAGAAGGAAAAGCTCGTTGGTAATGGCGTTTTTGTATGTATGGGCAGTTGACCACCACACTGGATATCAGGCAATTCAGAATCATCTACCCAAGATAATGTTATTTAAAGGTGGCTCACCTCCTCCTCCGCATTGGGAGTCCCATTGTTCGGCGATAATGTTATAAATCTTGGTGGCGCTGCTCTGGATGCCTTTAGCGCGCCCTGTATGGTCGTGAATGAAAGGGTATCTTACAAGATACGCGCTGTTGTCTAAGCCACGGCTGCCTTTGTAGTCCGCTATCTTCCACAGCGCCAATACAATCCACTGCAACCAAGGCATCAACATCAAAAAAGAAGTTTGACATTTTTGAATGTATACCCCAGCATCATCGTTGCTTCCTCCAAGGACACTCTCCCAGTTAGTATTTCTGTTTAAAGCAGATTTCCCGATGTAGGATTGGTCGGCAACTGCTGCGAATTCATCTGTCCCAGTCGCGAGCATAAGATTGTGAAGGTCCTCAAGGGTGTTCTGGAAATGATTTGGCCTACGAAATATTTAAAACTGGCTGTATAGTCTCACCGCATCAGTCCAAAGGGACCCTCCAGTATACTGACCACTCCCAGAGTCGAAATAATGGCTTTGGAGCGTTTGACCAACAGCCTAAGAAAATCTTGAGTAGAATTTACATGGAAGAAATCTGAACTACTTACCACAGCAATGTTCAGTGTCGCCTGACACTGGGCCCTCTTTTCTAACGCGCTGGGATAAGCCGACACAGCGAGAAAGACGGGAAACAAGCTCAGGACGAGTCTGAACAACATCAATGATATTAACTGGCACGCAATCCGGCTACGTGGGGTACTTGTTATTTATACAAAGGATTGTACTCCCTTGAAACTGCTGCTCCGAAGGCATCACAGGTTTGAATAATTAACTCGCCGGCTCAATAATAATATGACCGAGTTGTGCGCTAGGGAGGAGATAGCATGTGGTCGACCCCCGCTGTAGAATAGTACAGCATCGATACACATGGAATCAAACGGAGAAGCGAGACTGGGCCGCAACTGGAGAGCAATGTCGTGTCAGATGAATCAGTTATGGGAGTCGGATTGTCATCATATGATTGCGTTAACATGAGAGAGCTCGTAAGTGAGTTTTTGGTGACACGGGTGGATCACGAGACGGAGGACCATGTCAAAAAACTTCACAAATGGTGCTTTTCTTGGAGTCAGGAGCATGTGAGTGAAGTCAAAGTTAACCATCCTGGTCTATCCAGATCATAAAGAACTCAAATGGCAGCTGATGCGTTCTGAGTGCACCGCGTGGTCAATTGTACGCGGGGTATGGATCATCTTTTAAGGTCGAGGGTGTCCTGTGGTTGCTCTATTACTAATATGACCAGAATGCAATTTGATCCCATAGAACCTCGGAGTGCGTGGCATCGCCCCCCTCCCCAAGATGTTAAACATCAACAATGTAATACTGGCCCACTGTCGAATATTATCATAACCATCCACCAGTCTTAGTCTCTAGGCTTTTACAAGACGAGACAAAACGTTGGTTGGGCTACACGGGCACCAAGGACTGAGATATTGATACATCATATCCAGCCTAGAACAACTTTGAAGAGCTTCGCTCTGGAACATATGTACCTGAGGCAAGTGAACCTAAGCGGATCGTTGTAACAATAGGCGACTTTCTACGTTAATAAGTTATACTGCACATTCGAGTATTTTCCGTCTTCTATTAGTGGAGGATATTTAAGGATCCTTTGGAATACTTCGTAATTACGCTGGAGTCTAAGCCGACGTGGTTTCGGTCGTATTCATCATTTCTGAGAGCTCATATACGGGCATAGGGGCTAATGTAGTGAGGCATGGTGCAACAAATATTGAAGTGTTCCATACGGCTGGGATCGTCCTATAAAAAACGCATATCCACACAACGAGGACGAGGACTGGAGAGCCTCTCAGTACTTGAATAGAATTTAAAGCGACATACTCACTCGACCAAATGGCTCCGAAGTAACGGAAGAAAGGACTCTCTAGTACTGCCCCCAGCTCCACCGATAAGAGCCCAAAGACGCCCGTCGGGAAAATGAGCCCCCAATATGCCAATGAGAATGGGATGGTCTGCGTTCGCATGACTGCATAGACAGAGATGATGGAGATCGCCGTCCATGCTATACCCATTGCCCAAAAAATCCACGCGCCACAGAAACATGCAGAATAGAGGAGGTCGCCAGTTATGGCAGCATGAGTAAATTTGTCTCTGAGGTTTAACGGAAGGAGTATTGACAGATTTTGGCCGGAGAGAAGGAGAGAGAACCCTCCTTGTCCTAAGGGCCCAAGGGTAATGAAGGCGGAAAGTATAAGGGAAGGATCTGGGGGTCCGTATAGGACGAGACGCGTGAGATACACTGTAAGAATCATGATGGCAAGTGAAAGCCCCATGATTACAGCAGTGACAGATATGCCTGTGGTAATGAAAGCATGGTATGTAGAGTGGTGAATGAGCGCATTTGCCAGAAGACCGCCGGTTGACGATGCGACAATCAAGGTGACCATTGGCAGGACCCATATAGAGGCCATCCTCATTAGTGTATGAGATTGCGTCGTCATCCTATGTGTCAGAATAAAATAATGTCGACTTACCCTCCGTAGAAAGAACTCACATGACAAAGAGCATGCCAAAGGCACACAGAAATGACAAGGCCATGTCTATCCACCAAAAGGCCCATAATGTGTATAGGAATCCCGTACGACCAAATGACCAAGACTGATTGGCAGTTAAAGCGCTATTTATGAGAGTGGCGGCGCCCATAGGGAATGCCCCCACGAATAGGCTTTGCGCTGGGTGTGAAAGCATCTTGCGCCACATCTGTCGAGAGTCGTTAAAGAGTGTCAAGTTCAATGTAACTCGTGACGAACCTCTGGGAAAAGCCAATACCGTGCAATTGTCATTCCACAAATCATCACGAAGAGCGACATGTTGAGGAAGAAAAAGAAGATGGAGATGATTTCGAGGACTAAAGAGCCCGCACCGAAGGGAAAGCGCGATGCAAGCGATGATATGACGCCCGTTCCCATTATTACGACAAACCACGCAGGGGTGAAATTGCTGTCATGATGATCAGAGTCGTCGATAAAGTTTCGACACCGTAAATGTTCACCGAATGCATTCTTTAAGAGACTTCCGGCGACTGCAAGGCATGAACGGTAGTGATAAGCGGAAAATGTTGAAATGGACTGTGAAATTCGGAGGCGGCCTGAGACTGTCGGCGAAGGGCTTAAAATACACATGACTCCGTGTCTCATCCTGAACTCGCCATAGTATTCGTCATTTTGAGAATTTGGATCCGGAGCATTGCATTCAATATTTGGAATAAGAAAAGAAACATATGTTTATATGGTATTTAGCGTTGTAGGCGCGTTTGTCGTGGCTCTTGGAGGACAGTGTGCAGCATTAGTACATAGTCTTACTGTGCTGTACTTTTCTATTCCATATGAATAATGATATAATCATATTTTCAATGCATTTCCTCGGTAAGCTTATTGTGATATCGCTCATGATTGGTGGTGTAGTACGGCCGGTCGTTCATGCCTGGACCTCCATGACTATGCTTTTTAGGTTTCACCTTGATCGATTCGACTCGGACCCATATAAGGGGGCCAAATCCACTAAGAATTGTATGGCATCCTTGATCCGGCCTACGTCGTGGAAAGGCGTTCATCGCTCTCATCGCTGTCTCTTGCCAGCGAGCGGCTTCCGACTCGCTTTGCTATGTCGCAGTGGTAGAGGGCCACGTCATTGCAGTACCAGTGTAGCAACAGCACAGGCCACTACACAATTATCAAAAAGCTCGCCTATATACGAGCCTGGTGAACCCTGCCGGGACCATTTCCAAGCAATCCTTGGACCGCCTCTTGTGTTCTGTTTCTTCGAGAAACAAACATCTACATGGTGAGTTTGGGCCTAATAAATCGTGTACGTAATGTTTCAAGCCCTCCATTGCAGGCAGTATCTTGTAGCTGAGCCCGTCACACTGCAAGCTGTAGTGATAGACCCAGTCCTCGATTACGACATCACGACAGGGACGATATCCACCGCCACTGCCGACTGCATCCTCACCTTCATCAAGGAGAGAGGCTTGAAGGTTTGTCGAATACTGTGAGTTCATTTGTCATTGATTACTCATTATTGATAACCGTGAGGATGGCAGTGAAACGCACGCACATGCCGACCATCTTTCTGCCTCACAATATTTCAAGGCTAATCTCCCTGGCGACGTTCCACTTTGCATTGGGAAGCGAATCAAACAAGTGCAGAAAATATTCGCACCTAAATATGGCCTCAATTCTCATACGCTAGAAAACGCCTTCGATATCCTCCTTGAAGACGAAGAGGAGTTTAAACTTGGTGATTTGTCGTGCAAAGTGATCCACCTCCCTGGGCATACTCCCGACCATGTAGGCTACATGTTGGGAAAGAACGTCTTCACAGGGGATTCAATTTTTATGGTACGCCTCTTGAATGTATTTTCTCGGATCCGGCCTACAAGCAGAGTCTCAGCCCGATGTCGGATCTGCGCGAACCGACTTTCCTGGCGGCAACGCGAAAGATCTATTCTCAGTAAGTTCTTGATTGCCCCCTTGCTCTTATAGGGTCAATCATCAGCCATTAGTCAATGCAACGACTTCTCTCCCTTCCGCAAGACTACCAGCTTTTTGTTGGCCACGACTATCCACCATCTGACCGCCATGTACCCCTCTGTATGGCAACTGTCGGCGAACAACGGCAGTTCAATAAACACGGAAAGGTGGGGACTGCTGAACAAGAGTTCATCAAGTTTAGGGAGGATCGTGACGCGACCCTCGGCGAGCCCAGGTTGCTACACCCATCGTTAAAGGTGAATCTATGTGCTGGAAGGGTGCCGCCTCTGGATATGTAACAGTATTACAATATTGTCGTGAGCTCATGTGGGCTATTTGAGGGCGACCTACTTTGTCAAGTGCACTTTAAGGAGTGACGGGTATTTCTGAGGAAACCGCCAGTAAGAAACATGCAAATTTCATCTTTCTTTCTGTGTTTCTCCACTGCATGAAAATCCACTTTTAGATTTATATGTAAGGAAAAATATACAAACCCGTAAGGCAGACTTTTACCTGCTCTCGGTCTGAATTTGAAAGGACACCACTTGGATGGGATGCATCGTTCAGGAGCAGAAGAGGTCGCGTTGGGGAGGCAACCCCTTTAATACACATTGAACTATGCACATTCAGAGAAGACATCGTTTCGAAGGGGATCTTTTCAAAAGAGTTATCGATTTGGTCATAATGCAATAGAAGACTGGTGGTGTGTAAAATGTGAAAATCCTGATATGTGATGGAGGTATGCTGTCTAAGTAGAATGTGCGTAAAATGCAAGTGCTAGGGAGATACAGATAGAGAGTATTTGATACAACATAACGATGAAAACGAAGTACGAGTCCCGGGATAATAATGAGTAGGGAGAAATACTAAATAAATGCTGAATATCCAGACAAGAACAAGATCGTATCCTGAAATCTAAAAAGCAAACCTAGAGAAGCACAGTATCAAAGTGACTGTGCAAACCACCAATGAGCCTTCACCTCGCCAATCGTAGCGCGAGTTTTTGGATCGGGATCGAGGCATATTCGCATCAAGTTTATCGATGCCTTCGACAACCGAGAGGTGACCTTGTCCGAGAGGACCATTCTTCCCTTGATCGCGTCCTTGACTGTCGGAAATGGTGACGTTCCAATGAGAAGGTACGAGAGTAGGACGCCCAACGTCCATATCTCGGCAGGCGGGGCTTGGTATTTCTTCTTGAGAAGTATTTCAGGCGATGCATAGGCGGTAGTTCCGTAGAACTGGATATAATAAGGGCGCGGTTCAGCTGGATCTACCACTGCGGCGCTGCCGAAGTCGATGAGTTTGACCTGCTTGTAATCAGTTTGACTTGAATATCGAGTTTTCTAAAGCAAATTAACCTTTAGATCTCGGTCGATGACGAGATTTTCATCCTTGATATCACGATGGGTGACGCCTTGTGTATCCAGATAGTACACCGCGTTTACGACCTGAGCAAACACATGACGCGCATCCTTCTCAGAAAGGCGTCTATGCTCCGACTGCTCTATACACTCAAAAAGGTCATGCGATGGGCGTCTTGTGAATTCAGGTCGGGGTGCCTCCAATGGTAAGGTGCTAGTGTCGGAAGATGATTCGGATGTCAATCCAGGATTAATGTGTGGTTGCTGGCCCTCCAACTGTTTGGGCACCATTGTAGGAGAGCTTAAGGGGGAGCTCGGAAGGGAACTGAGAGATATAGAGGGGGATAACGCTGGGGTGGAAGGTGTGAGAGAGGACGATGAGGGAGAGGTTGTAAGAGGTTTCCGCTGGTATTTGGGCCATGGTGATCCATGTAATTCTTGGATCTGTGGAAGGTCATCTCGAATGTCCTCAAGGCGAAGGGAAAGAAATACGCACGAGGTAGAAATAGAGGGAATCGTCGAAGACATCGAGACACTGAACAATATTTTCGTGCTCAATAAAACTGAGAAGCATGATTTCTGTGGGTAGTCTTCCTATGGTCTCGTCTTCCATCCAAGCGTGATCCGGTACTTTACTCTTGATAATAAACTTGACCGCAACTTCATGTCCTTCTAGACGATGCCTTGCCGTCATGACAAATCCGTAACCACCAAAGCCAAGTTCGTCCTCGAGCTGGTAATGGCGAACAAAATGCGGATTAAGCTTGTGTCCGGAGGGAAAGTGTGGTGAATGCCATGTCGCGTCGAGGTTGAGGGGAACGAGGAGGCTGGGCTTGACTTGTTCTGTCTTCAAAGGGTGGGTGTCCAAGTTGAGTGGGTTAGACAGAACAATAGAGATCGGGTCCGAGTCATACGAGCTTTCTCTGGGATGCTCGCAGTCGCTGAAAGACGCGTCCAGGTTGAACTTCATTGGCGATCCGTAGTCTGGTATGGGTATCACCGGGAACGACGCGCTTTCTTTGCGTGGGGTTGCTGGGGTTTTGAATAGCGCAGGCAACGGGGGGAAATCCTCTGACACGATCCGCCCATCGTCCGATCCACCAGGGCTGTGAATCATAGCACTACAGTGTCCTTTCTGGTCAAAGAAGGGGGTTTGAAGAGTATCGCTCTCTGCTGGAGATGGGTATCCTCTGAGGGGTGAAGAGTAACGCGGGTCGGAGGGCGAGAGAGGTGAATGCATGAGATTTGACGGCATATTGGGTGTGGTGTAATGGGCTTGCAGACAAGGCGGGATGCAGGACAAAGTATACAGTTATATGAACAAAAAGGCACGGCCAAAGCGTGCGCTGGAGGGTATGCAAAGCGGTGGGTGGTGTCTACAATGCCGCAGGCAGAGAACAAGCGCCTTTACACAAGAATGGCGGACTAATAAAGGAAGATGAAGAGACAAGAGGGGCAGGACACCAGCAGGCGGCAAGCTGGCTCTGGCGTGGTTCTGATCAATGCGTGTACATATTGTCCTTCCCCTGTCCCTTAACATAACACGTGCACGCGTCTATTGTATTGTTCACTTCACGTCGACACTTCTACATACACCCTATTAGCTCGGTACATCAGCAATAGACCACATGTAGTAAACACCTGCATTGTTGTTCAACTCCCCTAATCCCTGAAAAGATATGGGCGTCCACTTACCGAGGCTTCTGTACGGCTTCCAGTGTTCCGTCAGGTCTTCCATCTCCTTTGGCGTCAGAAATGCACCCCTACGCACAAATCGCGTCAGGTAAATGCCAAAGAAAATATCTGATAAAATAGCCATACTTGATCTTGTTCTTCCCAGTTAGCCTGGTCTTGAGCACATCGACACTCAATCCCACTGGTAAAGGTACGGGCGTGCTTCCCTCGTCGACTCCAGCCTTCTTCAGCATGTTCTTGATGGAAGGTGTAAATGCCGGGGGCAGTGACGGAAGGTCGCCCGCGACCTCTTCATCTGCAGCAGGTGGAACAGAGGAAATATCAGGTGTCAATGCTTTTTCATCACCCGCTACGGTGGAAGTAGATGGTCCTGAGTCTTCCCCGATAACCGGGAGGGAATCGTCCTCCGCGGAAACCGCCTTCTTGGACTTGCCCTTCTTAGCAGAGGAAGACGCCCCGGTCTTTTGGGGAGTCCAACCCCAAGTATGCTTTGACGAATGGAGCGAAAGGAACCAGACGACGAGGCCCCTTTGAACACCAAGGTCACCTGAATAGCGGTTATGAGGAGGGGTATTCAAGCGATATCAAAGTATTCCTCACCAACAGGGAGGATATCAGGGCGGCGGAGCGAGAAGATCGCGAACATGTCAACTACATATTTGATACTGAGCAAGCTCGTAAAAGTAGAGCTCACTTTACTCACCAGTCCACTATGTCAGAACGGCAACTCAGTCGTATCCCCAAGGCAAATTAAAACATACCTTGCCAATTCCCCTGACCTCTATAAGCATCTTTGCCAGCTCCTCGTCGTTGGCACTGATGAGTTTATCGGTCGAAAGACGACCGTCAGCGAATCTCTGAGCGAGATCTAGGACTGCGAAGTCAAGGGTTAACCTCAGTACTCCATCGTTCGAAATAAACACTACAGACCATACTCCGCCTTCCTTTGGCTCAGTCCCGCGGTTCGCAACGTCGGTATGTCTAGCTTGGCAACTGTCTCTGGGTTTGGATAGAATGATGTTGGTTTACCGTGCCCACTTACGATGAAGACTTTTGAGACGCAGGGGATTGGTATTTGAATGGCTACTCACGCGTAGTGCTCGACCTTCTCGGGTATAGAAGGGTCAAATAACCTGACAAACTTATGATTGACCGAACGAGCCGCAAGCCAGGAGATCTGTTGTCCGCTACCCACGCAAACAACGTTCAATTCCCATGGATACACAACGAGTATCGAATACTTCACATTATAGAGCTGACTAGAGCTCTAAAATTTGCATGGCATTCACTTCAGCGTAACGACTTGCGGAAACACTGCATTTTATTACCGGAACGGATGGACTGTCTCCAGATGTTCGAACGGCTTGCATTGCATCTTGCTAAAAAGATCTTGAAAGCGGTGGTCGACAGAGATTAGGTGTTTCTTGGCGTCCTCGAAAGAGAATGTCAGGACTGCAGGCACCATGGAATGAGCTCTTAAAGGTGCTGAGGCATCTTGGGATGTTGTCGAAGGTCCTGGTGCTAGCACCACTGATGCTGTGATAACTTCGTCCTTAAGTGGAGCTGGCTTCTCCATACGCACCCGTTTCTTCGTCGGTGTCTTCGGCGCCTCTTCCAGTTCAAGCTTGCGCTTCACGTCGCCTGCTACGGTGGAGGTAGGCGTGGTTGTGCTTTGAGTGCGGCTGCTTGAACGAGTGGTTCGCATGCTGATAATGGCAAAAGCTCGTCGGGCTGTCAGAGTTGAAACAAGACTCGGTCCACAAAACACAAGACAACTGAAGATTGTTGTCAACTTCGAACACGAGTCAAGCAGCAGACAGAGCTGATAAATCATTAATCATTGTTTATCGTACGCGTCACAGGCAAACACCAACCTCTGCCTTGAGTTGTTTTCAAGGTTGACGCCACGATGACGCTCAGCGCGAGAGCCACTTGTCTGACGCTTGAATATCGCACGTTCTCCCCTTTCCAGGGAGATCCTGCCGCGTTTCATCCCCCCATGTCGTGTCATCTCATTCGGGCGACGCGTTATTTGTTATTCCGATGACATCAGGTCCAGATCCGACTCGCTAAGGCCCGATGATAACATGGCCTCACTGCGGTGGCGCCTTTCTCGGAGACTCCTTACCACCAATTCCCATCGTCCACCGTCTCGACTACCAGCCAACGCCCCAACCATGTCTGAACACCCCAGTGCGCTTTATCTCTCCCAGATGATCGATGGTGCCCATGGCTGACAAGGACTCTCATGAATAGAATACATAGTTGTGTTCAAGGACCATGTCACTCAAGAACAGGTCAATAAGTACGCCGATGAAGTGGACAACAATGGTGATTATTAGATCTTTTAGCTTGGCTCTATGTATCCTGATTCGATTATATAGGAGGAAGCGTTACGAACAGATACGATAATGTTCTCAAGGTGAGCGCCGACCCCTTTCATCGCATCGCATTACACCAGCCGACCTCCCTTCCTCCAGGGCTTCGCCGCACATCTCCCTGAGTCTTACTTCCAGAACCTCCAAGGCGACGATGCCATCGATTACATCGGTACGCCCCGATGTCAATCATGACCCCTTCACACTGACAGGTCGACGCCCCTTCTTTGCACAGAACCCGACCAAGTAGTCACCACCCAGTAAATCCCCAATTTCTAAGCACCTAATCGCCCATCGGGTGGAACTAAGATTTGTGTACATTTTCCCGGGATACCTCGATTAGTTATCTATCATGTATGTAAGTAGATATTGTAGTATGATATGAGATATTTTCTTCGGACCCTTTCAAGTACGTTTAATCAGAATGCGAATGCGGTAACATGTATATAACGGTGGGATCTAATTGAGATCTGGGTGACATCAGCCTAAGTTCGAGTTGTCCTTGCACCGCCTTGCTTCATCGCTGCTTTTATTGACGTTTACACTGCTGCGGAAGCGGTCTCGATTCCTGGCCTTGTCGTACATGCGAAAAAGGGGTATATTAATTCGATTCGGGGAGAAACACATGCCTCTACTGTTATCTGCAATGTTATGCATTTTGGGCCATCCATACCCGGTTCAGTTTCTCTCCTCGAGTCCTCGCCCACCACACGCCAACGCCCACAGCACCATGACATCAGATGCATCAAGTTCCACGCCTCACCCCATAGACATTGACACCCAGCGCTGAGCAGACAACATGATCATTTTCAAAAGACTCCTCAACGTTAGAGGACATCGCGCACATCATGGATTAATCAAGTGAAGCAGACCGATGTGTGACCTGACCGTCTTTCTTTTTCCTTTCAACCCTTGGAGTAAGATATACACCGAGCTCATCATTCTTCATTATTTATAAGGGGACAGATCCTGAACACGTATGACTCCGTTATCAAAGGACGTATATCTATTTCCTATTCATCCATTACTCGTAGTCGTCGTATACATACTAACACTGAACATCCCGTCATCCGAGGGCTTCTCTGCGTCCCTGGACCCAACGCACTTCAAGGTGCCATAAAGCCTCGCAAAGCTACCTGGGAGCGTGATAGATTACTTGGGTTTATCCTCTATCGTTTCCCTTCTTTTTTCTCCTCACAAAGGATGACCAACCAGAATCCGATGGGCCCGCATCCATCTTTGGCCCATGAGCGTCAAGTCATAGTCACGAACCAGATATATCATTTCCTCCAATACATATGAGGTTCTATATAATCGAGTATGGACATGCGCCACAAATGTCCAGAAGGTAGTCTTGACCATTTTACCCTCCCTAATCCACCCTATCTCCCACTCTTGTTATTAAAACCCATGCCCAATGTCACTCGTCTTCCTCGATGTAGCCAGACTCGCATCCCTCGTCTCCCACCCCATCACATACCCATCCCACCACCTCCCTCAACGGCCCCAGTCCCAAATTCATATCCAAGCTTCCTTCCCTCATTGAAGCTCCGGGAATCAAGTTACCCTATCTAACGCTAGCCATCCTGCCCAAACTCCCACCCGTACTATCCCCTCTCCTCAAGAACGGCGCGAGGCTCCCACTTTCGCTTCTTAGCGGCCCTAGATGGTCGTCGCCGCCGCCCCGTGCGGGTCTCCGCCCCCGCTCGCTATAATCATAGGACTGGCTGTGGGTGTGACTGAGAATATCCTGCTTTTGAGGCTGCCGCTCGTCATGCTCGTCTGTATCTTCCTCTTTCTCTTTCTCGAATATCCTGCGATCCCAGACGACGAGGAGTGTGCGCGTAGCGACGAAGCACCATATTCCCAGTGTGGCGATGGCGTATATGACACCGACGATGCGGAAGAAGCGCGAGTTGAAGGTACGCGCCAGAGCGAGAGTGAGGTTCGCGAAAACGCCCTGCAAAAAGGGCAGCCATCAGTTGAGATCGAACAACGCAAGGAAGGGACATACATTAGGGAACACCAACCCCCAGAACGGGAGGCCAAACGGCACATCCGCGCGCCTTCTTAACGAGTCTTGTATCCCCAGGAGCGCAAACACAATACACATCACCGCCAGGCTCCAAAGCATCACCGCACCACACACACATATCACATACACCGTATCGCCCGCCCCCTGTGCACCGACAAACTCCCCTCCGTCCTCGAACGGGAGTAATCGTCGGTAGTTTTGCCCAATCAGTAGGACAGCGTATCCGCTTTGGGCTGTGGGGCCCAACGGGAGGAAGACGGAGAGGATCTTGCGTCCTGGGGGGAGGCCGTGGACGATTAGGCGGAAGAGGTATATTGTTATTAGCATGAGGGCGAGAGTGAGGCCGACTGTGACGAGGAAGACGGAGGTGGTGGTCGTTATTAATGCGTGTAGGGGAGAATGGTCGTGGAGGGCGAGAGAGAGGACACCGCCAGAGGAGGCGGCGACGGTGAGGGTTACAACGGGGAGGAGCCAGGCAGCTGTCATTCCTTGGAGGGTGTGAGAGTGTGTTGTTGACCTAAGGTGTTGTTAGCCTACGAAGACATAGAGGACAAAGTGTTTACATGATGTGCACCATGCCCCAGCAGCAGAGGACAGATATTAGGACATCGGCCCACCATATGACCCAGATAAAGTAGAGGAAGTTGGGCCCGCCAAAGTTGTACTGAATGTTTATGACGTCGACAGAGACATTTATGAAAGTTGTAACGCCCATAGGAAAGCACCCTGTGTACAGACTTTGCATGGGATGTTGGAGCATGAGCATCCATGTGTCCGGATACTTGGTGTATCGTGCAATTGTCAGGGCGGAAAACAGCAGAAAGAGGAAGAAATTGAGGACGAAGAAGGCGAGGGAAAGGGCCCTCATGGGTTTTGTGTCATGTCCATAGGGGAAGGAGGAGAAGAGGATGCTGATTGCGCCTGTTCCTGTCGGCGGCTATGTGAGTGGGGGTGGACGTGTTTCTTGGGTACTGAGAGCAAGAGGCTGGATAAGAAGAACTGCAGTGCCGACATTGGAAGGAAAGCGGAGCGGAGAAGGAACTGACCCATGATTGCTGCGAACCAGGTGGGGGAGAAGTGGCTGGATGGAGAATGGTCATATGGTGAGGAGCATACGACAGAGAAGACGCGAAGAACATACCGGATGATGTCTGCGGCAGCGAGGGGAACGCGACTGCGAGTGGCAGATGAGGACATGGTGGTATGACGCCAGATATAGATCGCTCTTGACAGTCGTCCGTTATAAACAGCGGCGATCACGCATTGCTCTTTCCATCTCTCGCAATCACAATGGGCGTCTTCGCCTTTCTCTCCTACTCGTCGCCCTCCACCACGCCTGAGGTCGCTGCCATCGCTGCCCCCGACGAACACAAGGCCCCCGACGAGGTCTCTGAGCACGCTGTGGTCGCCACTGATCTCGAGCCTGAGCCCAAACCCCATGAATCTGTGCTCAAACCTGCTCTGCCTATCACGCCTAGTGTCTCTGGCCCAATCCCTACTATAATCATCTCCAAGCCCTCTGCTGCACCTCTGCCTAGCCGCCGCTTTTCTCTCCCTGTCCTGCCCCTCTTGCGCTCACACCCGCACCACGAACACCCCAAGAAATCCAGCCTCTCTTCCTCCTTCTTCAAACGCGCCACCCGCATCTCCAGCTCCGACAAGCGCGCAAAGAAATCCGCCCTCGTCGTCCGTGCTCTCATCATCGGTCCCAGCTCCTCCATCTCGCCCTCTCAATCTACCCCAGCCTCGCCCAAGCTTACCCTCACCTCCACCAACGCCCGCCCAAAGCTCAACAAGCTCAAGACCCAGCTCCTCCAACCCAAATCCGCGAACAAGCTCATCGCTCAGCTGCGTGTCCTGCCCGAGGACGATCACGAATCCAGCTCACCTCGTGGCCCAATACACGCTGTATGTCTCGAGCACGCCGATGTAGACGAGGACCGGCTTCATTTCTCTGTTCTCACCACCACTACCTCCACCTCTCCCGCTGCCTCTAGGACCGAAACCTCGCCTATAGACGAAAAAGCTCAACCAAACGAAACGTCCTTTTTTGATGCCCCTCTCTCTCTCGACGCCGTAACAGACATGCTCAGTAAGATGAATATCGTCTCCCTCATTGGGTCGCCCGGGCTTGGCCTTGGCGAGCCAGGGGATGGAGACGGCCTGCTGGCGGGTGCCGTACCTACAGCGGAGACGGTCCTCAAAGGTTTCGAGCAGATTACACCCCAACTTATGGCGCTGGGGTACGCGACGGGCAAGTCTGTCTGGATTGATCATCAAGGTGTGTATATATGCGTGTCGACGGATGTCAAAGCCTAACGTGGAGCGCTGACGTCTCAGGGGTTTACCCACCTACGGACCGCATGACAATCCTGACGTGTACGTCGCCTTTCCTTCCTTCCTACCTACACACACCCTGATCAACACGACTCCTTCAGACTGGTGGGGCATGGAAATTGTCCTTCCTCCTCCCTCTCTCAAGAACCTCGCTGTACGCCCTCCCTACCTACTTCCGCCACACACCTAACCCACCCCCTCTCAACAGCAAGCCAAATCCATAGCCGGCACCGTGGTCAACTTCCTTACCGCGCTTTCCCTGATCAACAACGGCGTGCGCGAGATCCTGCCCTTCGTCCGCTACATCGCGCAGTTCATCGATTTTGAGTTCAATACGATAAACAGCCAAGATAGGGGGCAGGGCGTAATTTGTGCTAGTACCTGGTGCGTTGATGCAGTTTTAATTCGCTGTTGTCTTTATTTCTTTTTCTTACGACTCCTTCCTTTGCCTCCTGACAGGATCATGCCTGCTGCCTTGGTACGTGCCCTTCCCCCTTACTCCCAGCCTTAAGTTCTTAATACCACTAGGTTCCCCGCCCATGGGACTTTCCCCTTTCCCCCAACCCCATCCCCGACCCTACCCCATCCACCAAGCTCACCTCACCACCCAGCGACCCCGCAGCCTCAACCCCAGAAGCGCCAGTGTCAGTAGCCCTACCTGTTCTTTCCTCTCCTCTCGTGCCTACAGACTCTCCTCAACACCCTGTTATCCCCCTAGAGCCGACTCCAACGCCACCGTCCCTCCCGACGTTCGCGGACAGCATCGTTGGTGCGTATGCGGACTCAGTTGTGTTCCAGCCTGGTGCGGCGGCTCTGGGTCCGACTCCGATTCAGAAACTTGAGACAAGCACTGCGAGCGTTGCGATGATGAAGGACGCGGGTGAGGAAAAGGAGAAGGAGACGTGAGCTCGCTCCTTTCTTTTTCGTTCGTTAATTATGATTATACATCAGCTTTATACCTTTTTTTCTCTGCATACACACTATCACCATCCACGACCCATGATTTGCGCTTGCATCCATTCCATTTCCTCTTTTTTTCTTTACATTTTCCCTTATAATTAGCCACATGCATCTTGTTGCCCCGATTCAGTGGACTTTTGTATGTATTTTAGATACTGGGCAGCAAGAGGTATATACATACCCTGCATTACACACTTGTAGATAGATACGACAGATAAATATTACGCCATGGATGTGCACGGCCGGCTCTTTCTGAACTCTCATACTTATCAATCTCCAGACGTGTCGCGCGCCCACGTCAAATTCTTCAACGTCCACAGTATCCCCATAGACAGGAACAGCAGTCCCAATCAAATTTGTCACCAACTTCCATCTCATTCTCGCTTGAGGGCTCGAGCTCATTGCGTCCACCGTCCTCGTCGTCAAAATGAGTGAACGCTTTGAATGGGCTGTTTTATTTAAGGACGCGTGAGCATCACGTGCTCTCGACGCAACGCGTTTGCACCGCCGATATAATACTACATGTCGACGGAAGTTGATCTGCACTTTTGCATCCTTGCATCTGCCCGCCATGTTGGCTCTTCGCACAAACCACGTCTTTCACTTCCTTCTTTCTTGCTCCCAAGCTCAAGATTGCCTCCCCTGCCGCTATGTAGTCAGCGATGGCCGTCGCTGTTTCTGTCGGCGCCCTCGCCCATCAGAGACGATACTCCCAAGGCGACGGGCGCCCATCAGCCGGCGGTCGTAGTGTGTGGACAAGTCATTAACTCTATAACTTACTACCAATCACCAGACGCGTCGCGCCACGTCGAATTCTTCATCAACGTCACGGTATCCCCATGGGTAGGCAAATTGATGAGCAGCAAGCAGTGGTTATCAAATCTGTCATCAACTTTTATCTCACTCTCGCTCGAGGGGCTCAAGGCTCATCGTGTCCACTCGTCCATTGTCACCTCATCCGTTGAAGTGAACGGGCACGTGAAAGTCACGTGATCTTGACGCGACGCGTCTGTCGATCTGGGATTGACAGAGGTTGATCTGCACTTGTACCGCCTAATTTGCTCTATACTTTGAGCTCGGTTTACCAGTGTTGGATATAATTGAGGCGAGTGTTGTGTGAAGCTATGCTTGTTGACTGGCTGGAGAGATGGGCACTTCGAGATGGAGTTGAGGGAAATCGAGATTCCTGAGGACCTCGCCCTCTTGGTCCTGGCATCGTTACCGGCACCGGCACTGACACCGACACCGATTACCGCCCTCGCTCCCAGTCTCCCCCTCGCCCACTGGCCCCGACCTTCCCCGCCTACCTCTTCTTCACTTATCCTTATTGCTCCTACCTGCGGTCGCGCGCCCTCTCCATCTCACCCTACCGCCCCGACTTCCACCCCATACCTCTTCTCCACCATTCCTATCATCGCTCATACTTGTGCCCACGTCACCTGGGCTGGAACTTCCGGCTTACGCGTTGTCAAGAACCGTTTCAAAAAGGTGCAGGATACCTGCTTCGTCGAGCACTACCATATTAAGTGGGTCGAGCGGTGCGGCCTGTACGCCCTTGTCCCTAACAAGGTAGCCCTGGCATTGGCTCTCACCGTGATCTCTGTCTTTTATACGCTCGTCGTTGTCGTTCGCGCCTTCGTCACTGGTGAGATATTTCCTCTTCTCAACCCTCACGTTATCTGAACATGAGCCGCTCATAGACTATCGTTCCCAGAAGACTATTATGGCTGGATTAAGGTGATCACGCGCATCGTTGGCATTTCGAGGGTCACATTTATGCCTTCACTGCGATTGCCGTCAACTGCCTCGGCGGCTTCAAGGTTTGTTTGATTACTCGCGTCAGGTACGTACTGTGCTCTTTATCTCTATCTCGTACATTCTTATCTTACCCTTTTCATAAGGTTATCAAATACTTGGAAGAAGTGCAGTTCCCGCTTGTATGTCCTGTCATGAATTATGAGCTTGACGAGGCTATCTGAGTGAGTTCTTTCTCTATCCCCTAGTCTTGCACACTTTCTGACAGTGTTCTCTCAGGGTGTCGAGCTTGATATCAACCAGCTCCTGTCCAGATGGGCATCGAAAACCTACCTTGGCCCGTCAATATCGAATTCGTTATGCTTTTCGATGACGAGCCTGTTCATGATGCTCTCGCACCTGTTCAGAAGCCCTCGGTAAGTGTTACTCTCCTTTCAAACAACCTCAAGCACTTACAACCGCACCTTGACCACACTAAAACTCGAAGTCGGATTTGAAAACTGAGATCTTGACTCGTGATTTGAATAGTCCTGTTCGTGAAGCTCCCGCACTGCCTGTTCAGAAGAAGTCCCAGGTATGTGTGCCTTCCTTTCCAATTAACATCAAGTTCTTACAACCCCTCCAGAAGTAGGAGTCGAATTTCGTGTTATTAGGGACGACGATAGCTATGGCGTTGATGAGGTTAGCGTCGTTTGTCTCATTTGTTATTTTCTTAATTATAATGCATTGGCATTTCGGTAGGAAGCTATGAAAGATCTCGAGGATAAATTCCACGCGCATATGGCGTGTTAACCGGTCTTTCTGAAGAAGATGCAGCGAAGCTTGTGGACGCTGAAATTGCGTCGAGTTACTCGAGTAACGTAAGTGGTGTTCAAATCATCCATCTTTGCGGTTCGATCATTTCATTCTCTTAACCCTCGGTCAGCACTGTCTCTGGTACGGACAGACCAGCAGCAACACCACCGATTCGCGCCCACCACAGAGGCCCCTGTTGCCCTTCTCATAGATGGGGGCCGGCGGAGGCTGGGGTTGCATACCTTTCCCCTTCGCCCGTCCTCATCTACGCAAAGTCGAAAGCAAATGTCAGTGTAGGCCTAGAGGGCTGACTGACGACACATTGCCGCGTCCGGGGTGCGTCTGACAGTCTCATATGACACGAGTGAGGAATGCTATTTGCACTCAGTTTCGCCCCTTCTCAGTCTATTCGATGTTACTGTATTTCGAACTTTCTTTACTTCAAGTATTGGTTTCTAGAATGTCTGCCATATCATATCCGATAACAATGTATTTAGTTTTGAGATGGTTTGAATTATCATGACTTACTTGATTTTGCATGTGAACATTGCAAAGACCTCATCTTTTTTTTTTTGCAGCAACCTCATAAGGCTGGACTACCTTGGGTTACGACCTCGCCCATCGATGTATTTATACTCAGTACTCTTGAGATTATTCTGGGATTCATACTTGCGCCAATCGTTATGTTTTATTAGATACTACTCTCTACATTGTATCTCTCGAGCACTCATGTCGTATCTCTACACACATTCTATTTACAACCTCCATCCGAGGATGCCAGGATCACATACCTTGAATACTGCATCCCTTGTAATACGATCGAATCGACTACTTCTTGATTTCGCCATTTTCTGTGAAACATATGGACCTCTTGCATCCCGCAGAGGGGTCCTGAAAATCTGCACCAGTTACCCTAAAGAACCTGCTCGTTACCTGACATGCTTCAAGACGAAATGTAATGTTCTGTACCATCTCTCCCAAGCCTCCCAGCATGCCTTCTCAAAGTGCCTCGTCCATAACTTGGTATCAAAAAGGGGCATAGTATACCTGTCATGATGGAGGCCCCGGCGCAACAATCTCAGCTCGCTTTCAGTTCCGTCCGTTCTTCCTTCCATGGCTTGGGCTTCCAGAGCTAATGCCACGGCGCGCTGCTCGTATTCCTCGATACTTTGCACGACCATCTGGTCTCCAAACCCAGTCGCGTTTGCAATCGAAGCAGCGACACGGCTGCACATTTTATGAAGATGTTTTGGCCATGTGATAATCGGCGTTCCAGACCAAAGGACACTAGCAAGAAAGAGTCAACAAAACCGCAGCCGTGGGCCTTACTGCTTACTCTGCGGCAACTGTATGCGCGCTGCACTGTTGTCCATGTCAGTTTCAGTGTGTAGTTGTGGCAAACACTGCAGATATACCTCGGCTGTGTCAAGAAACAGGTCAGCGACCTGCGCACGTCGAATGTGTTCTTCTTTGAGAGCAACATCTGTAAAACGAATTCGGCTTGCAACATTATCACCGGCCCATGCTTTTGCGGTTCGCTTCAAGTGTTCTTCGCCTGCACTCGGGAAGCGTAGCAACCATAAAATGCTTTGAGGCACTCGGCGAAGGATAGAGAGCCATGCACAAAAGATGACCTTGATGAAGTGGTCGGTCTCGAATAAAAAACAGCTCGAGGCACTTACAGGATCGACCTAAGTCATACACGAGTATGCAATGAATGCTAACCCATCACAGAATTCAGAGAACAGATTTACCTTGTATAACTGCAATATGTCATAACACAAGTGAGAGAGCGTCTGGAAATGAGCGGGCCAATTACCTGATTGAAGTTTGCGAAGATGAATGTATTCCTGAAAAAGTGGATGTTTCTAGATTGACCAGATACTCAGAATGTCATGAACGTACGGAGGGAGGTCTGGGAATATCAGCCTCCGTCTCATAGCCTTTTCCTCTTCTTTTCCTTTGAAAGTTGGTTGGGGAGTTTGCCCGTAAGACTGTAGATGATCTGTGACCATAAATGTGTGCTAATGAATGGCTTTAAGTGACGCACACAGACGACCTTGTAAAATTTCATACTGGCATGTAAATCATTTTCTCCATGCTGCATGGGCGATTAGAACTTGTCCAGGGTTTACGATAACAAAACTGGAGTCAACTCACAACATCCAGTCATCAGATACTTCTGGATCGACTTCGGCTCCGATATCAAGGCTCGCTTTACCTTCCTTCAAAACAGGCTCCCCCCGCATGCTCAAGGGACAAGCAATCACATCCCCAAGCAAGTAGTCGCACCAGCCTGTACATTATCAAACCAAATGACCATCACGCAAGGTCAATAAAACCTACCTGCACCGCAAGATCCTGGGAAACCCATAAGTAAAATCTGTACGGGACACGGACGCGCTGCGAAAATGTCATTGTTGGACCCTCGGGTAAACCCCCCAAGGTTTATCACTGATTTTTCAGGTCAGTTAGAATACATAAAGAAATGAGTACTCATACATATGTGTATCTCATCCTCCACAATGCGGTTGATTATGGCTTCTGGGTTCCACGAAGAGACGTCAACAAAGACATGGCATTCATTCGCGATCTTCTGGCGATACAAGGAACCATCATCGCTGCTGGTGGCATATGCATGCACGTTGAACTTTGCGGGATCATGGAATCCAAAAACAGACTGAATAAGATGGGCCAGGGGATGATTACTGGAAAGGTGATCAGTCCGGTTTGAGGCGTGATGTTAGGTAGAAAATCGTACAGGAAGTCATAGGATACATAACCGATGTTGAGACGGCCTTTATGAGGAGGAGGCGGGGGCGGATATACATGCTTGGGAAGCCAAGGCTGAGTAAGAGTTCTATACGAGACACGTAGAGCGTTTCGATGGGAAATAAGACGAATAGTCCGCGATTCCAATGGGAACGAGAACTGGAAGCGTGTAAATAGCAAGCCTCTTCATTCGAGAATTATTATACTCACCGTGTGGAAGGGCTGAAGGGATGGAACAGGGAAGTGGCCGACACTGGGAATCTGGGGGCGCTCGTAGATATCGTACGATTCGAGGATTCGTCGGGTTATCAGGCGTTCACATCGCAAAACAGAACCGTGCTCCGCAAGGTACCACTTGTGCTGTAAACCCCGCATCAGCCACTCAACAAGCCGTATCACGAATCCTCCTTCATTGATGCCCTCCTGAGCGCGATCAAATCCCGCGAAGAATACACCAATGCGATTCTCCCATCTTTGCTTCTGCTCTCGGGAAAACGATCGATCAGAGTAAATATACTGGATCTTGCCCAACCAGTCTTGAAGAGAGTAAACCTTTCTCATCAGCCCAAAGTTTTGTGCATATGCCCCCTTGAGCTGTGCTTCACATGCTGCAACAAGGTCATGGATCCAGCCAGACTCCGTTCTACCAGGCCCATCGGATTCTGTGCTTGCTATCAAATAAGGCATCTGCACCAACGTGAGCTCCGTTTCCAACCATCCACGACCTCTCCAGTCGCAAATCGCGCTGAGCGTACTAGCGAGGCCACAAGCAGCATCAGGAGTTGCCTTCAATTCCTGAACGCGTTTATAAAATGGTGCTGAATCCCAGGGGCGGCCCTGCTCGTTCAGATAAGCCACGTGAAAGGTCGGCGATGAGCAAAAGAAACCTCACCGCATCACGGAGGGCGCTAGCAAGGTTTACGAGAGCTGAGTCGAGATGGGGGTCGATTTCTATTGCTCTCGAATACAAGCTAAACAAGTCGATATGTGAGTATTCAAGAACTTTGATAGATAAAAGATTTCATTTCAACCTCATTGCATTGAACATATCGCCTTTTTCTCTGAGGGCAGAACCTAAGTTCGTCAGCAGATGGGCATGATTAGGAACAAGCTGAAGTCCGCGTTGATAAAATGCCACCGTCAGATAACTCGGGTTGAACGGTTTTCGCCATCGGTCCTGCGAAACATTTGTCGGGAGGATGGTCGATATCAGAGCGCCAAGATTGTTGTAGGCTATCGCGGAAGGGGACAAGGCCAGTGCAAGATAGTATAGGATGAGTACCAGAGATGCGCTTATATGGCATGACTGGAAGGTCCCGTCGATAATACTTGCCCCACCAAGCGCATCCTGAAAATACTTCGCGATCATGAGAAGAGCCTGGGATGTAATCTGGTTCGTTGCAGCACAGATGGCCTCTGGCAGAAGTACAGCACCATCAGGTGCATTTGCAGAGCAATTGCTCGGTAAAACATTGTTGAAGCAGCGAAAAAGAAGCAGAGGTAGCTGGTTGACTTGGTCAGGGTCCAAAAATATTACTGGTAGGGCATCAAAGCCAATATCATGCAGCGCTGCGATAAGTTCTTCTCCTGCACGGTGAACGACGAGGAGAATATTGGCCCCAGGGTTGCATTCACGGGCACTGACTTCTGGACCGAGGATCTCCATGATTCGAGGTGGGACCATATTCATGGAAATTAGGCCAGTTATACAGGTCGAAATGATCATATCACGGAGTGTGATTTGTTCGGTAAGCGGAATTTGTGGCGTCAGAAGTGCAAGGTTAACCACGTCACTGTAGTTACCCGGAGCATGATGATCCTGGTTTCCAGCAATTTGCAGAATACAGGCTCTCATATAGGTCACGCTTTGAAGCCGATGAAGTTGCTCCTGGGGTATTTGTAGATGTGAGCGTGGGTAGCCATTCTCGTCCAACAGGCTGGACCGAATGAAGTCGCAAACCGCCAAAGCTTCGCCATGCTTGATGTTTTGTCCATGGCTGTCACTGAATGAACATGATATGAGGCCAAGTAGATTTTCCTGAAGAGCTGTCAGAAGGGCAGAAACACGAGGTAAGTGGAGTCAATTACCATGACATCCCAGTACATCGGCTGTAGCTGCAAAGCCTTCCACCACCATGCATGAGCTGCCTCAGGTTCATTGAGAGCCTGCATAATACAGCCTATGTTGCACATGGCTTCGACCTGTGATATAACCTCTCAATTGAGAGTTAAGAATCCAGGGGGGGAATGAAGGACATACATATCCTGGCTCTAAGCGCAGAATTTCTTTGTTAACTTCTAAGCTTGATTTTAGGTCACCCGATGTATAATGCATTGAACCGAGCAGAAGTAGTGTTGGAATGTGTAGAGGATGATATGTCGTCAACATCGACAAAAGTGCTCGCAGATTCTCTATGCGGCTTATCTGATGTGTGGTATTCGATTGATATATGGGAACCGGCGCGAAGCGACTAGGTCCAGGCTTTGCCAATGAATGATAGTCACGTTGCGCATAGGAGAGCAGTAGGTCTCGACACAAGGTGCTCGCAAGTGGGTTGAAAGGTGATGGTGCCAATCCGATGCCATGGCTACTTGCCCAAGAGTCTGTACTTATGAGGGTCCCACCGTTTACACCATGTGGAAGCTCAGAGGCCTCTGAATATGATCTGACGAAGGTATTATTGAGGGCTTTGGAGATATTCATCAGTAAGTGTTAAGTGTAGGATGATACAGACGCTGGACGTACTCAGATCTTCTTGGATTGAACCTATGCTCTTGCTCACAAAGTCGGGTGATGCAGTACTCGAAGCCACTTGCTGATGCGCTCCACACCTCTCCACTGCTACTCCACCGAGAGTAGACGATTGATGTTCTCGATGGATACTATTGAACAACCTGTAAAGGCTTTAGTTAAGAAAAGGGAGAAAAATGAAATATGTACTTCATAACGGAGGCATGCCTCAACCCAGAGTCCTTCGCCAGGTATATAAAGAAAATCAAAATCGAGTGACGTCGTTTAGTAAACTTGGGTCGTCATAAATTGTCTTGCGACGAGTCTAGATTTCTGGGTAGAACTGATGGGAATCTCACTCGGGTTAGACTCAAAATCGGGATCGTCAGCTATGGCTCCTCTGTTGCTTGTAATTCGGTAGCATAAAAGGATGCAGTTAAGTGAAATGGAAGCAATTTATTTCCGATTTCCGATCATGAATCTGTTCACTACGCATGTGCAATAGCAAAAAACATATAGAACTACGAGTACTGCGGGAAGAGGTATACCAGGAAGTAAGTCGAGGAGCCTTATAGACACAAAGATAGCACTAATGCTCAAGTCATATGATGAATGCGCCTCCTGCTCTCCTCCGGGTACATGAATAAAGCCTCAAACTCATCAGCCGAGCCACCAATTACTCCAAATGCTTCTTGCATCGTCCGTCCCAGGGTCTCGAGTTCATCTGTCACTCCCTTCATAGTGAGGGCATACGCAAAGAAGAGAAGCTGTCTTGACCCTTTGACATCCCGGTTCCTTACAACATCGAGCCTACGTATCGCGTCAACCTGAAGATGGGAATGTCTAATCAGATGGAACGAAGTATACGGGAAACACAGCCGTGCACACCAGATTTTGTCGCGAATGTTCCACGGGAGGAAGGTACGGCGGAAGGGGCGCCTTTAATCGGAAGGCAGAGGCGAGTGTGGAGAGGCTGAGAATTATATTCCCAACCATCTCATGCCGCTCCTTATTCACAGGGATGATGAAGTCTTGCCGAACGTTCTGTGGGGCCCATGTACTCAACGCCCATCATGACAAACAAAGGATCACTGCATAAGGTTACATACCGTATACCTGATGAACCAAACGATCAAGTCAGGATATTTGCGGACAAGATGAGTTCGGCATACCACTCTTCCCGTGTAGTCACACAACGCATACTGTGGAGCCTATCCAGAATAGTTTGGAGACTTGTCAAAATGCCTCGATATAGCAGAATCGGGAAAGGGCCCTTGAGACGTGGTTCATGTTGTGTTTGGGCCAGAAGACCCTGAAGCTCTATCAGTTTGATCTGTAAGTGGAGCTCCCTTGAAGTGAGAAGAGTGAACAATGTGATATGTATGTGAATAAGGCAAGGCTCACATCGACATAAATTCTTTTATGGAATTGTTCAGTTTGGTGGAATGAGATGGCCCCGTAATATGAGCAGAGGTTATTTCATTTTCGTCCCCATTGACTTCCGGACGATACTCGGGAGCAAACGAGTTGGATGCAACAAGACGTGTGTAGAGCCAGCCGATATTCAAGCAGAACCTATCCTCGATCCTCAGTGCTTTGCAAAAAATAAAAGCAATCCGTGGAAGCCATACTCGCCAAGGGCTCTTCCTAGTTCACGCCTAGCCTCTGCCGGCCACCAGAAACGTGAGATAAAAGCAGCCCAAAGGACACCTGCCGTCACAGCTAATGCCCGGTGACCTGCCACGTTGATCACGGACAGATCTGTCTGGCGAAGGTTATAGCTGCATCAAAGTCAATCGCGTTGTGTTGTAAATGTGAAGATGGATACTTGCCAGTAGAGGCAACTCAAGTTGTATGTGAGAAGTACAAAGCGCGATGCCGATAGATATTCAGGTCGAGCCACAGCATAATAGAAGCATGGAAGAGAGAACATAAACCCAAAAACGGCAAGGACGGTAGGGGAATTTGGATATAGGGTGAATATACCAGCTGCGACGACAGCACCGAACCTAGTATATATTACAATGAGATCATAGATCCACCAGCATTTCAGTTAGTTGACGTACAAGGTGCCAAGAACACGCTGAAGGCCTAAATAGTTGGTCTGCCAGTTGGTTGTTAGCTAAATAGATGAAACAAACTGATTTCAAGTCCCCTACAGCACCGATAGTGGGCGACATCACCGCAAAATACTGAAAAATCCATCAGCCACGGATCCGCACTATGTCTCAAACAAGTTCACCGAAATCAAAGCCCAATCGCCCCAATACTTGACAAAGGATGGGCGAGTTGTATCGTAGAAAGCAGGTGCTGCAAATATGGCAATCGCCATTCCAACCTTGAACGCATACTTCGTGTCTCGTTGAGTCAGACGATTACCGAGCTTCCAAAGCGCCTGTTTGACGCGCCCAATGGCACCCAACTCGTCGCGTGACGGCATTTGCATGGTGTTCGGGGCGTGTGGTTGCACCTTAGGAAAGGATGGGAGAGGGTGTCGAATGTCAGGTATAATGTACGAAGCTATCAACGAGTTCAAGGTCAGACTAAGCACAACGTCCAGAACGGCGGAAAATACGTACAGAAGGAACGCTTGTTGGTGGCATTTTTACGCCTTGGTATGTTTGAAGAGTGAGAGAAGCGGCTACGAACATATTGGTAGGCTCGCTTCCACCAGTGTCCGCGGCTTATGTAGTCTTGCTCATAATGGTAGATTCGAGCCATTGCATCGATGAGAGACACGACCTCTCGAGCATATTCTTGCAGGGTAAAGATAAAGCTAGGGTAGTTGTTGAAAGAAGTAAAAGGAGACAGAAGAAAGGGCGATCACGTACAAATAGACCAAGAAGACTTGCTCATTGTCGCTTCCGACTAGTAGAGCATGGTCCAAGTCTTCTCCTCTGGACGAGTAAACACTGCTCGTCCGAACACTGCCAGCAACAGATCGGGGGCGTGAATCTGGCGGGTCACCCTTTCTGTACCAACGTAGGAGCGCATGGTTTGATGTGCTCTCAAACCTTACTAGCGCTCGCTCGATGTCGTCGACAAGCCTAAGAAACTCATCTTGTTTAAACAATAAACCTTTCATGCGTCGATGAGATTTTGACTGTTCAAATGCTTCTCGTAAGCGCTTCAGGGAATTCGTACATGCATCCTTTTAGCACATGTGAATACAAGTAGTAGTTATAGCGAAGCAAGGACTCACAGATAGCGCCTTGAGGGGCGGACCCAGATCATCGACTAGGTCACCAAACATAATAGCTGCAGCCTTGAGCATTGCCGTCTCCTCAACCTCCGAGGCCGAGAGGTCGATCTCCACAGGGCGATTGTTGTGGTTTCGCTTGTTCTTGCGTCGGCGGCTCTTCACCACCCCCGCCTTTGTCAAGTCATATTGAAGCCTCGTCCCACTCCGTAAACCATTGAGATGCTGGCCAAGTCGATTCAAGCTGTCGACTGCGTCTTCATACGCCCGCTTGCCGGTGTCATCAGGTAAAGCACCAGCGGGTTCCCCACGCAGAAACCATTCCGTACGTGCCTCGAAAAGACTCTTTTTAAGGCTCGTAAAACTGCTTTGATGGTTCTCTACTGCTCGCTGCATCTTGTCGAGGTGAGCTTTATTGTGTACGCCTCCCTCAAGGAGGAAGGTATTCGTCAACATCGAGAGGACCGTCGAAAACGAGTCAAGCGTTTTGGTCATGTTCGTTTGTAGGCCGTCAATGGCAGATTGCGGCCATATCAAGTAACAAACCAGATTCGAAACGAGGGACCCGCAGATCACGATAGTTGTTACTTGAAGGAGGGTACACAATCCCCCTTCTTTAACGATCCTGAAGGAGGCTTTAGTTTGCGAGTACACGGAAACGAAAAGACGTACACGACCGAGATTATAATAGCTGTCATGCTGCAAGCTTCGGAGACGTTAGTAAGATAACGCTCTTCAACAAACATAGACTCTACCAGTATTAAATGAAGGGTTCGCCTAAAAACAATGGTTAGAAAATCACGAGAGCGGCCGAGAAACCTAGAAAACGCACCATCCAAACTTTAGACCAAGAGACAATACTCATACTGATGCCGATCCACAATATGGCGACGAGGTCGCCGAGCCACTCCCACCCAGGGCTTAGCTCGAGCCACCAAAACATGTTCATGGAGCAAAGGCATACGAAAGCAGCAAACAAGAGGCCCACGAGACAAAATATGTCTGCTTCAATCATACCTCCCATTGTCTTTGCAGGGTTATAGTACACAGCACTAAAGAAAAGATGAACTTGTAACGCGTATGTTCAAAATTATCACCAACATTGTTGCAACCATATGTCCACTCGGAAATGGTTCCCTAGGTCCCGGACCGTTAGGCCCACCGCCGTACGTCGTGACCTTGCTGAGGATGTTTGCAAAAAAGGGATTGAATGTGAAGAGAGATGCAATGAAATAGGCCATGGCGCATTTCAAGACATTACGATATAGAATTGGGACGCTCGGTATGCGTTGGAAAGAGTACCAGGGAATGCCTGCCTGTTCTAGAGATATCGGTTGTGCAAGTTCTTCGTCCAAGCTCGAGACTGATTCGGTGTCTGATTCTGAGTAATCGGGGTCGTCATCGTTCGTTGCTGTCGGCGAGCCTCGAAATGAAGGCGCTGCACTGGAAAGCCTCGCTGCACTGTGTCCATCATCCTCTGCGACAGAACGCGTATCGAAAGGGTCGGAGTCCATTGGGTGCAATCCTGGGATCTCAAGGCTATCCTGGCGGTTAGAAAAACCAGTTCGCCTTCGTCCGCCCGGAGAAATAGGCAGTTGCCCCTCATTCTCCATCAACTGCCCAAAGAGAGTCCACCGTTGATTGGAATCTGGAGTCCCCGCTTGTGAACCAGACAGGAGACGATGGCTACTGGACATTCGTCTTTTGGGAACCAGGGGGCTCGAAACTGAGCGAGATAACAGTATGGGCCGAGAGCTTGGTGCACTTATCAACTGGTCCGAGTGGTTCGACGTGGGATTCGACGTAGTAGCATGCCCCTCATACTGATCGGGCGACCCGACGAAAAATCTATTTTCTGGTTCTAGCATCGTCCGTAGGTGTCGTGTCTGAACATCTGGCGAGGGAATGTGGGAGTACGGGTATCCAGTTTCTCGTGTAGGAGTCACAGAGCCTAGGTGCTCTTCGTCGTCTGACATGGTATATTCTGGAGGGGTAAAGCTGCATGTCATGTGCACGTCAGAAGCTTGCAGATTAATAATGTGGCGCTCACTTGAGGTATATAGTAGCTTGCCAAGGCTACGTGCTGGGAGGGCGGGTTAAGCCTTGCTGGCAGTCGCAAGATGCTCGTTCTGAACTTGGGAGGCCCAACATCGCTGCCTCACCCCAGTGCTGCGAATAAACAATGACCGCATCATCCCTATTGCCGAATCGAGTCAAGATCTTGATGGGATCTCACGACAACTTCCTCGAACAAAATAAATAAATTCCTGTATGTTAAACACGCTCCTAAAGGACATGGTACTTATTGAACATTCGAACGAAACGTTAACACCACAGGTAGTTTTGCCTTTCTGATGACGAAATAGTCGCACATCTCAGCTTCCCAACTCCTTCTATCATATCCTGTCGCAAAATCGAGACTGAATCGTTGGAGAATGGCGTATGTTATAACTCGGAGCTCCTGCATTGCAAACCGTTTCCCGATACAATCCGCTGGCCCGTATGAGAACGGGATGAAGGCCGACACATTGTGAACGATGTCATTGCGGTTCCTGAAAAGCTCTGGCTCAAGAGCAAGTTGTTCCTCTTCGGTCAACCAACGTTCAGGTATAAAGCTCTCGGGCAACGGGGAGAAGCTTCGCGCATCCCTCTGTAAGGTATAGTTATGGACGTTGGTCGTGGTGCCCTCGGGTATATAGCTAATCGTAAAGGAAAGTATTGGGGTCAGCTGACCTTCCCAAAGATCGAAAGGTTAGACTCGCTGAGGTCCAAGCATGAAGCTTCCACTTCCCACCAAAGGCGACCTCATACTTCCGCTGAGTAATGGAGGGATCAGGCGGAGCGTTTCGTTTCTAGTATATATTTAGCATCTGTGATGACAACTGAGAGCATTTTTAGCGCACATTACCGCAGTGAGATAAGAGAGGTTAGCCAATCCTGTGACATCATCCGCAGACAACCCAGAGCTGTCGACCTCGGCTTGCAGGCGAGAGTAGACAGCTGGATTGCAAATGAGGTAATGAAAAAGGCTAGAAAGTGCGGGAGCGACGGTGTCTGAACCAGCTACAATTACAAGAGATGCGTCACTTGCGACCTGATTGACATGTGGTGGTGTGGCTTCAAGACCTCCCTCGTCCATCTGGTTTTAAAACATAGAATTAGGCACCGATATCCAATAACAATCGAATCGACATACCAGATAATAAAATATATCCTTTGTGGCAGACCCATTTTTTAGTCGCTTAAGAACACGCTGACGAGAAAATTCCCTAAACTGTTTCATTGCTTCTCCGGTACCCGGGATCTGGTTGGTAAAGTCCGCCAACCACGGTAAAGTGCTCGTTACAAGTCCAATACTGAAAAGAGGTCAAAAATCTGTGATATGCGGAATATTGGGATGATTACGGCTGTGCATTTTCCTGAATATCCAGTATACCCCCCAAATCCTGGTTTTGCATTATCTCAAGGTTGTCTCCAAATCTGCCGGGATATCAGCATCAGAGTCGCAGAAGGCCGCAAGGAACACTTGCGCCATGTCATTCATAAGGTCGTATCTATATAAACCAATATTAGAACATCCGAATGCCTATTTGATTGAGCACGCACGCAAACCAGCTGATCCATTTGGCCAAATCCACTGTCTCTCCAGTATGGGCGGCCAGATGCTCCAAAAGCTGGTCGACACGTCTATTCAAGATTGGTTGATACGATCGCAGAGCTCCTGGTGTAAATCCTCTGCTCCAGATCCTGCGAAGACGGGCATGGGCTTGAGGATTTCGTAGGCCTACAAGTGACCGAAATTCTTTCTGATCTGCAAACTGACCATCCCAGTCTGGAATCTGAGTAATTAGTTTCTGAAATAAGATGAATTTTTCATCAATCATCATGCTTACAACTGGCTTTTGGCATACCACTTGCGCCCATCATCGGGGCGATGACATCGGGGGTGCAAAACGACAGTTCATTCGGGCCTGCCCCGGGATGTTTAAATCGAGGACGACAGTCATGCATGTGGAGTTGCGCACGCACCGATCCTGACGATGTCCCCGTAACGTTGATGCAGCTCTTTGTAATAGAAGTGTTGTTTTCCGCCATATGCAACGTATGCAAACCACACTTTGGAGATCTTGCCAAGAAGCGGTCCAGGATATTTTGCGAGTGGATGGAGAGGAGATATACGATAGGCGACGGTACAAGTGGCAAGACTTATCAGATAAATCAACCAGGTTGTGAGAGCAGCCCATATAAGGGATCTGGACACGAAATCTGAGCTGAGAAATGGGTTCAAGGCCAGAGGCACGAAGACAAGAAGTATCGAATGCCAAAGCAGTCTCCGCGGTTCGCATTTTCTGTATATAAGATGCGCCGCCTGACCGACGAAGGAAAGTATCAGTTGGGAGTTGAAAATTGGAGTCAAAGATACCTGTCCAACTCACAGCACCAAACAGCGATACCACAAGGTAAGCTTTCATGGAAAGGGCAGGGCAGAGGAGAAGTGTTGCAACCGCCATCCCTTACTGACAATAAATTATAAATACAATGAGCTGAGTGAGCATCAGCATCAGTCCCGGATGTCACATCTGTCGACCATTCAAGAAGTACATAAACCTGTCTTGAAGTAAGCACTACTTACGGCATGGGCTACGTCAGAGACAGGAATAAGTCAACCTTAAAAAGGATGAGGACACTAAGAGATGCCTGTATAAACCGTAGTGTGTCGGTATACGGTACCCCACGATTACACTGGTCCAAACGTTCAAAAAGGATCGGAGTTGAGTTGAAGAAATTAAAATAGAGGTAGTGTAGAAAACAAAGTCCTTGAATTATGATATGGGGTCCCTGGGTAGCTCTGCGGTCCCTTCAATACCGCCGGTCTCAATAAATCGCAGAGCAGATCCATCGAGTGGGATTGACTGTGGAGGCTTGGGCTCCTCTCCATGCTGCTTGCCCTCCTGTGCAATGCGAATTAATCTTTTGAGGTCTGATCTCGGTGTGTGGCCCATATCTTCCATCTCCTTCAACGCAATTTTGTAGCGAAAATCGTTGCTCTGAATGCACGTTTTGACGATTTTGGCGTACACTCTGTAACTGGGGTGAAAATGATTAGCCTTCATCTCTTCCAAATAGAAGAACGCGTCTTCATAGTCCGGCTGTGCAAGGCACAAGGTAATGAAGGTCTCGTAGGTATCCTGGTCAGGTTTGATTTTGGCCGCCTTCATATCGTCTAACAAAAGGTTTCCGAGATCACGGTGTGATGTGCGAACGCAGCCAAGGAGGAGCGAATTAAAAATGGTGATATTCGCCGACGCGCCGTATTCCCCCAGACTTTTATATGCGCCGATGGCACGCTGAAGGTCCTTTAGATTGACTGAGGCACTGATCAGAGCCTGTAGGACGGTGATGTCAACTGGTTGATGCTCTTTGACCATCTCGTCCACAAGAGCCCAGATCGAATCAATTGCTTCCGTGTCAGAGAGTGCGCCCAGCAAGGCAGACACCGTCTCAGGCCGTGGTTCAACCCCTTGTGTTCGCATGATATCCAGCACTTGAATTGCCTCTTTCAGTTGCTTTTTTCCGCAAAAGGCCTCGATAAGGGGAGCGAAGTGGTGTTCCTCCCATTCTATGCCCAGACTTTTCAAAACTCGAAGTGCATCTGTTGCAAGGTCTGGGTTGGCATTACGAGCCGCTGTGTCGAGAACAGCCAAACAAACACCCTCTCCGGGATTTAGGTTCAGTTCGTGGACAAATTTTCGCCAACACGAGATAACACCCTCTAGCTGTTGCAAAGAATGAGAGAAGTCGAAGAAATGGGCATGTAGCACTTACATAGAAAGCCTCGGCAGAGGCAGTCAGGCATTTGGCCCAAACAGCATGATCGACACGGCGAACAGAAACTGCTTCAAAATCTGCTAACAAATCGAGGGCAAGCCTTGGATAACCAGCTTCCGCGACGTGCCCAATGAGGATTGAAGCAGTTTTAACGTCTGGGACAATGTTACGGGGCTTCATGGCGCGGTAGACGTGTATCGCGAGTTCGGTATTGTTATCCTCGACATATCTACGAATGATGGGAGTAAAGGTGAATTGGTTGGGGTTCACATCCAGCTCTTCCATTTTTTCGAGGACCTTCCACACGTAGTCAGAAGTCATGGAATTTTGCGCCTACGAGGAGTGTAAGTTTGGACTTGGGTCAAATAGCTGAACAGTACCAGGATAAGAGCATTGAAGATATTTGTATCAGGCTTCAGGCCAACAGCTAACATGTCGTCGACAATAGCCCAAGTGTCCAGCCATCCGCGGTGGTGGGTCGCCGCAGTCATAAGTGCGGAGTAGGTAGTAACATCGGGAATTATTCCCTGGGATTTCATCTTGGCTGCAATGAGCAAGGCTTCACTATATTTCCCCACCTCTGCAGCCTCCATTAACAGCATATTGTGACGCGCCCTGGTCGACTTTGTCGAAGCTTTTTGAGCATTGGTATCACCCTTAAATCCAGGGAGTCTTTCACGAGATCGTAAGAGATGTTCTGAGGGTATGAAGACCTCTTCCTGGCGAGCGTTCGAAGCATATCTTTGCTGCCATTGATTTGCTGGAATACTTCAATGTAAGAGGCGCGGTGAAACGAATTGGATTGGGGTACTTGCTCGATGTAAGAGTAGATCCTCGTGTGCATCGAGGGGCCGAATATACTGTGCTGACGCGCTTAAGGGATATTCGAGAGGAAGATGCGAGCATTGAACTCAAGTGACGCCCAACCGTTTCTCAAACTTTTCACGTCGTAGACAAATATGCGCAAACTCATATCACATGCCATGTAAGAGTGTTCACTTTTCCGATTCGAACCTCGTCTTGTCTATACTGCCACAAGTCGCGTTCACGACGCTTCATACGCGCCCTCTTTCCTCATGGTAAGCCTTTTGCTGTGATGATCTCGCTTCTCTACTAACGTCTTCCGTTCAGTTCTACTCCGAGACAATCCTCTCTAGGCGGGGGCCGCTGGGCAAAGTATGGCTCGCGGCTCACATGGAGCGCAAGCTCTCCAAAACGCAGACTTTGCAGACCGATATAGAGCAGTCGGTTGGTACGTGAACACTCGTCGCGACTTTTGGGCGCGTCTTATGCCACAACCTCCATAGATGCAATAATGGGGCAAGAGATCGAGGTCATGGCCCTTCGCCTCAGTGGGCAGCTACTTCTTGGTGTCGTCCGTATCTACAGTCGGAAGGCAAAATATCTATTGGATGACTGCAATGAAGCTCTTCTGAAAATCAAGATGGTGAGATACACCCTCTTCTTTCCTCGCCCATCCACATGCTGAGATTGTTTGGCAGGCGTTCAGGCCAGGTATCGTCGACATGACAGAGGACCAACTTGCTGTGAACAAAAACGCTATTACCTTACAGCCGGGCGGTTTGGACTTGGATCTCCTGTTACCTGATGTGAACTGGTACGTCCATGGAAACGTCAGCTCGTATCCATGCCTAATTCCTACACGGTACTTAGGGAAGTCGATTTTGAAGACCGCCCGATACAACCACATGGACACCACCAGGCAGACATTCAGGATATCACACTCCGTACTGTTAATGACTTCCAAGACTTCGACCTTGACGACCCATTTGGTATCGGCCCATCGGACGGCATAGGCTCGCAAGATTTCGATGTTGATCTGGGACTTGACTGGGATGCTGTTCCAGATAAGGATGGCGAGAAGGACGACGAGATGAGTGTGGACGAAAGTGTCGGCGTCGGTCGTGACGCGGGAAGCCGTAGAGACTCCATTCACTCCCATCTTCTCGGGCGCAACGGTATGGACATGGATATGGATATACTCTCCAACCCGAGCAAGTCGAGGGATCCATCTGAGCACCCCTTTGACAACGATGTCAACATGGACTTCCCTGACCTTGCGGGCATGGACTTGGGAGATTTTGGTATTGGGTTTGACGACCTTCCACCTGTTGAGAACGAGAAAACACCAGGACAGACAAGAGCTTCCTCTCGTGCTTGTGAGTGTTGCTCCCTTAAAACTTTATGTTATATATTTAACATACGTTTCAGCATCACCCTTGTCTGAGCCTCCCGCCACACCACCGCCTGGAGAACCGTTGACAGGCAATATACCCGAGGAGGCTATCAAGACGAAGCGCAAACCCAAAGAGAAGAAGCAGATCATAGACTCTGTGACCGAATTAGCAGATGGACCTGGCGCCAAAGTTGGACGTGGTCGTGCGGGGCTCGGTGCTCCGGTAACGAAGGACGTCAGCGACATTGTTACTGAACAACAATTCCTTCCCCGGTCGTCCGTCGTTATGCGCCTCCTAACCATTCGTGACGATCCTTTGGCCCACTTCCTTCCAACCAAAGTGACGCCTAACGGCACCTTCTTTTGTGCTGCTCCACCAGGCCTAGCTCCAGAACTCGCAGAACTTTTCATGCGTCCTATCAGTGGCGCCTCGTCCAAACGCCGTGGTGTATCTCCTGACAAGAGCTCTAATAAACGCCCCCGCCTCGAGGAGGAAGAAGAGGTCGAGCAAGGTCGTCGAGCAACTAGCCAAGCACCCAGTCACGGTCTTGGAAGCGATATCATGGGACGCGCTAGTGTGGGCCCAGACGGCATCATTGAATTTGGTGATCAGACAGGCGGACCAGACGACTTTCAATTGGAGGTTCCAGAGTTCGATGTGGGCATGGACGATGACATCGGTATGGGTCGAGCACGATCAGCAGCCCCGTCTGAACTTAGCCGTTTGTCTACCCCCGGCCCTGAAGGCATACCAATTGAGGATGGAGAGGAGACTTATGCCGATGCCGCCTGCCCAATAGCGATGTTTGATGTCAGGCCTTCTCAGACACAAACTCAATCTTCGCACAGAGAGGCACCTTCTACCGAACACGAAGGAAAGGGATACAGCAAGAATACGATCAAGGCTGTGAGCATGATAAGGAAAGAGCTTCAACCTGTTGCAGGACAGGAAGATGAGGATAAATCACTCAGCTTTAGTAAGTTGTCCGACAAGGTACATATCGACGTCTTAGTCTTTAATTCCTTCTGCTAATACACAAAAACTTCAGGCATCTCGTCGTGCAGCTGCATCCTTCTTCTTCGAATTGCTCGTTCTTGGAACTCGCGACTGTCTCAAACTCACGCAATCTGCGCCTTTCGAGAATATCGAGATTAGAGCGAAAGACAAGCTTTGGGAGCAACAGCGTCATGGATCTGTTGTACCTTCCCGTTTTGGATCTGTTGCTTCGTCGAGGCATAGCTCTGTTGCCCCTTCCCACAGGGGATCAATGCCACCGTCGCGTGGTGCATCTGTCGCAAAGTCTCTTGGATTGGCCATGGGTCTTTAGACCTCACTTCCTAACCTCCGGACAATGCCATTCCTTTTTGATTTATTGAGGATATCATATATGATTTCTAGCGAGTTTTGGATGGCTCATGACACTATCTAATTTTTTTATATCCCTCTCGCTCTCGCTTTGTTGTATTACCCACTTGTTGAGCTACATATCTCTTTCATGTATGACGTAGTCAGTAGATGGTTCTTGAAAATATATGAAGTTGTACATTTCGGACCTAACGTCTACTGCGGTTGGTGTGGCGCATATATGAAGGTAGCAATAATTCAATTGGGGATCGGCACAGGGACGTCATTTTTTCCGTCGACATTCAACGCCAGGAGAAACCTGCTAACAAAATTATACCCCCCGACGGTCGCTGTCGCCTCAACTAGTTGTTGATTGTTCAAGAACTTCTGGAGTTCTGCGAAGACATGATCAGGGACTTGAGCTGTACTGGTGCTCCAATCCGTAAAGAGCATCATTGCGGAAAGCGAAGGTCCGAGGGCGCTGCTGACTTCAGCTGATCCCTTCATCACTGGTGTGAGACGAATGGCGCGAAGTTGCTTGGTTGTGAGGCCTTCGGCACGGCCGACAGGTTCGTGCTGGATCCTAAGAACTTGTGAGATAATAAACTTAATACGAATTGGCAAATAAAATGCACACCATTCATATGAGGCTTTGTTCAAAGTTGCGATTCGGAGTATCTAAGGTCGTGCAGGCGATATTCCATATCCCAAGATGAAACTGGAAAATCATTACAATACTCACAGCCAGCTCCCTCATAGTCCCAGGTATCGTCGTATTACCTCTGATGACCCCAAAGAGACTGTTCCAGGTCGATGCCACCAATGGGGCGTTGAGTCTCGACCGAGAATACACTCAGTACAAGCTGGATAGTTGCGTTCCACACCTTGAACTCACAAAGCACCATCCAAGGCCAGCAAGGTTCCATTATCTCTTCTAGCACGAATCTCATCCGCTACCTACAGTCGCGCGTTCAGATCGTACGCCGTGACCTGATGATCCATGAATATGCTCACCGGGTCAGTTCCTGGCGGGGGGAACACGTAGGGAACTCGAGCAGGAAGGTTATCATCCCGCTTTTTCCGTAGCGTACAGACTTTCTCCAATGGGTGCAGTACTGCGCCTAGGACGCCCAACGCGAGGCATAACAACTGAAGGAGAAAAAGGGGCTTCATCGCTCACAGCCATGGCAGCAACTACGCCTTTATGGGCGATAGCCTCGAGGCTTGTTCGGATACCCGTGAGAAGTCATGAGAGCCAGCCTGAGGTCATGAGAGTTCTGATGTGGAATAGTGAATTAGCGCGAACATGTACCACTCAACCGTGGAGCTACGTGTGAGTTGAGAACTTCTTTTTCTATGTATTCAAAATCAATCTGAGTATGGATGTAACTGTTATACTGGCGACGGTTCCCTCTAAAAGAGACAAACCTGCATAGAGGTTTGTCTCCTGTATCGAGATTCGACTCATAACGAATGGTTACGAGTCTATGTAATTGTACCCCGCGTGCTCCAATATCCAAAGTATAGCTAGTGTGGCGAGAAATTGTCGTTATAGTATCGCCAGCTGAGAGCGAAGTTGTCAAATTCCGAGGCCAATTTCAGCACCAATACCAATCGTTATAGGATCGGATTCGCTGCCTGGGTATCTACTATAGACTCGGAGTGAGTTGATTTCCCAATAGGCTTCTTTGAATTGCTGAGGATTACTATTGACGTCTGTGCATTTGTCAATGGATGATTATGAACCGATGTTTCTCAACTCACATTCTGCACAGGTCCCAGGCCCACAGCCAGATGCTGCCCAGATCGGATCTGCGCCTGCCCAATCGCCCTAATACATGTCTTGAGTTACATTAGGTGTGATGACAATTTGAAATACTTACGCAAAAGGTGGTATCAAAGATCATTTCGTGTGCATCGAAATGAGAGTCATAGTCGCATGATTTGGTGGGAAACTGTGCATCAGGGCGGCCCCAGGTGGCGTCGGGGAAGATTGTATGAAAATCATGGCGGATTGCAAGTGGCACGAATGGGTCATCACGAGACCAGAACCAGACACTGATCCCCTTTGCCTTCGACCTCTCCAGAACGTACCACCCACCACCGGCACTGTTAAAGTCAGCCCCATACGACTTCGACTTGCTAACAGATGTGCCGCATCCTTGATTGAAGTTCACGGAGGTGTCGCAATTCGATGAAACTGTATCACTGACGATGCAAATGAGATGATTGTGAAATTATAACAGTAAAATGTTTACCCAGACTGATGGCGGTCTGGCGGCATTTCACATTGAGGAGTGGTATGTAGGGAGATGAGATTTTTGTTATTATTATGCACGCCTTGAATGGATTTAAGAATGAGATCAATGTGCAGGATCGCAGAACACTCACCCTCTATGATGTCGATTTCTCCTCCATGTGGCCAAGGACCTGCCTTGCTCAAGGTCCAAAAAGCGGGCCAAGTGCCGCAACCAGTTGGCATATGCTGTAAGTCGACAATGATAACCGCGTCGCCATGGGCAGCATTAGAGATAATGCGGACACTGTCACGCCCTCGAGCGGAGGGTGGTACTATATTGTCTGATTCGACGCGCATGACGAACTTGTTGTTGGAGGTCACTAACAACAATATGAGGTCTCGATGTACAGATTCAATATGGCTCTTCGGTGCTGCTTACCGTACGAAAGGTTCGTTGCTTGAGCTGTCACTTTGTCAACATAATTAACTCTTCCATGTGTCGGATCGTTCAAAGTTTCCCAGGTCCAGCCATCGAAGAAGTCGCGTCCCTTATAGGAGTCCTGTATCCTGTATAAAGCACAATTAATGGGCGCAATAACAAGAGCTGCTGCTCCAAGGGCGTGAAGGAGTTTCATTGAGAGCGCAGAGGGAATGTAGGGGATGAAGGAATGCGGGCAACGAAATGAGCGTGTAATGTGGTGAGCACCGTCTCTTGAATGTTAAAGCAGAAGAAAGTGAGAACTGACCACGGACTGAAAACAAAGGTGTCATGATATGTCTCAGGTCTTAATCGGGTGACTTGATGAATGGGACAGGAAGCCAAAATTACCATTGCAAGAAGAGCCGAACAAAGTAATCAGCCATGATAGAACCCAACTCAAAGGCCTGGAGGCATGCCCAGAGTCATAGTAAGCTTCTCGCAGTGAGAAGTTGTAGCTTACTTTTACCTCCATTATGAAGGCAGCAAGATCGAGCGCTATTGAGCCGTGGCAGCCCAGAATTTTTTGGGACGCGTCAAATTCAATCCACGGTCATGTGACCGCGGTTGCTCGAGTTAGGGGCTTTCTCGCGTGAATCGCTGCTCAGGTATCTAGGTTTTGACAGGACCAAAATCAGCTCACGCTCTTCAACATGTTACCAAACCCCCTAGGGGATGTCTCCTAAAACGATTGTCTTGATTCATCCCTTTTTCATGTCTCATATTCTATATAAAAGCATACCACTCTGTATAATCCAACGAAACAACGTCATCGCACCAACAGTCATCATGAACGACCACTTTGACGGACTGGACTTGGCACTACCTTTGGCGGATCGCGAACCTCTTTCTACCCCCATCGTCGGACATAGCAGCACTACGCTTACACCGTCGTATGTGCCCATTAGTCCGACTTTCAGCTTCGCCACAACCCCTGCTTCCGCGTTATACCGACCGTCTCCACCTCATATTGCTCTTCCCAGTCACATTCATCCTCTGCACAGTGGTACAGATCAATCTCGCCTCGGGGCGGGAGTCATCGTCGGGATCATCCTCGGCGTCCTTGCGCTTACATTGGCCGGCATGGGGACCATCGTCTACTTCTGTTTCCAGAAGAGCTCTCGTGATCGCGAAGCTGAAGGAAAGTGGCAGGATCTTGAGAAGAAGGATGCTGCAACCGTGCCGAAGCCTCACTACGAGAAGGCGAGAAAATATACTGAATGGGATGCCCTGCCCAACTACACAGAATATGTGTCACGCTCGGAGGGAAAGCAATCCCCCATACCGAAGACATATGCACCTATGTTTGGTCGCATCAAAGAGCACCATAATTTCCCAGACCCTTTTGTCGACTCTAAAACATTATTCACGCGGAAGGACCTTGACATGCTCCCGGATCCTTTGAAAGCTCACCACAAGCCTTAAAGCGCGGGCAAGCAATGAAGCACGGCACACTTCCTCCAGTGAGTTAGCTTTGCTGAGTTCTTCAGGGGGTAAACTATTGACATAAAATGATAGTAGAACGATTGATTACTTACCGCTGGGACTGGATTGGGAATGGATTCTTCGATTTACACTATATAATATAAAATAATAGTAGAACGATCGATTAGTTACCGCTGACTTTTGGGACTGGATCGGGAATGTATTTTCGATTTACACTATAAAAATGATAGCAGAACGATCGATGACTTACCCCTGACTTTTGGGACTAGATCGGGATCTAATTGCAAACACCAGCGTGTGGCCATTTATTTTTCAGTTCCGTTACAAGAATAGTTCGTAAAAGCTGCCAGCGAGAAGGTGTGGCAGAAGGACAAATCGTACCGTTGTCCTCCCATGGGTTCGGTCTACTTCACGAAGTCATTTGGTCATTTTAAGCTGATGGGGTCCTCCTTCGGCGGTTGGTCATATCCGCGCCTACTAGTCATCAGCTTCTTATACAGGTTCGTACCTATCCCATACTGTCCGGAAGAAGTCAGCGATACTGTCACTGGGTTCCAGGACCTCGGACACAGCTCAGATGGTCGCGCCCTATATTGCAATCCGATTGGCACTGTGTTGTTCTTCTTTTGGGTCCATCTAATGTATATAAACTAAACCCTCTGTAGCGATGGACTCCAAGCACTAGCACTTCATGTACACGTACGCATTGCTTGTTCTCAGCATTATACTGCCACAAATTTCCATTGCCACAGTGGCGCCCATGTCTCTGGACGTAAATCAAAGTCAGATGCAGGGCGGTACTCACGCGCCCTGCCCGCAGGGTTTCTATCCTGGATTCGAGGCAATTGACTGGCGGTTCACAGGAGTTCCTGCGAGCACGTTCATGAACAAGACTGGTTCCTTCCATCGTGGAGAGTGGTATGTAAGTGGCGCTCTCCCAGTTCAGTGCTGTTCTCTACGCAACTCGACTGATGGCATTTACACTGGCAGACTGGGCCACTGAACGGGACACATGGCATAGACAACACTGTTGGCGCGACTCGCGATGCGTTCGATCCGGACAGTGCACCCATTATCGAGCGCCTCGTATACTTTCATCGCACGCCGGAAGAGTGGATCATGCGATTTGTGCTCGACAACGAGGGGCCCGTTGTTGTTCGGAAAGTCGTCCTTGCGGCATATGTAGAAGAATTCCGGGCGGAAAGCATTTGCGGTGGGAAAGCTACGTTTTTCAGCATGACGGCCACGTACTGTTCGAAGAAGGTAGTAGCAGCGTATTCGTTGTTTGAGGATTTCAGGAGAGGGGTAATGAAGCGTTTGGCGGATGAACTGGGTGCTCTGTCTTTTGATGGTACTTGCCCTAGTAAGCCTCACGCTTCTGCTGAACCGTGTTCGTGCTGACTTGTATACGCACCGCGATAACAGCCAAAGAGTGATTGTCAAACGTGCACGCTTTGCTCAGTATCATTCAAGACAGCGTTTTCTTTCTTTAGTATTTGCAGAATCAGTCTTCAGTCACGAAGAGATATTTGACACAATTCCGAGTTCAGAAGAGTGAATTTATAAGACCGCTTCCAACGGCAGAGCCTGTCATATAAGATTATAAGGAAATGCAAAATGTTTGTTAGATGAACATACGCACCAACTCCAAATCCAACACCTCCAGCTGCACCCTGTGCCATCTAAACCAAGCAAAATCTCAGAAAGAGCGCAAGGTGGAAGAAATAAACTTGCAGTATTGCCCAAGCCACCGAGTTTGTTCTTCTTTTCTTTCGGTGGCTTCTCGTGGTCATTGTGATCCTTGTGATCCTTATGTTCTTTATCAGGAGGCGAGTGTCCAGGAGCCCCATGAGGTGGAGGACCACCATATGAATATTGGTTTGGCAGAGGGCTGCCATACGTGCTTGGGGGACCATATCCAGCGGGCGGCGGATACCCACTTGGCGGCGAATATACAGGCCCGCTTGGTGGCGGAGCGTACCCTGCCGGAGAGCCGTATCCACTTGGCCCAGGGAGGGATGTAAAAGAGGGGAAACCGGTTGTCGGCGCATATGGGACACTGACCGGAGCGTATGGCTCGAGCTTAACGGTGGGTGGGGCAGCCTGCTCAGTCGGTAGTCTCTCTACATAGTTTGAAGGAAATAGTCCCTCCCTCCCGTTGTTACGACCAGTCCACCAGTCGGCATTAGTTTCAGCTGTGATATCGATAATATCTCCTGCACGAAACGCAAGATCGCCTGGATTCTGAGCAGTAAATCATAGTCAGCTGCGATCTCTGCATCTGCATCTGATAAGTCGTGTACCTCTCCATTTTCATTGTAAGCCCAAATTGCCTTGGCTCGGAACAAGACCCCTGTAGGAAGCGCTGGTGCTGTAGGCGGAAGCAGATGGGGCGGAGGCGAGTAGTGTTGGGCTTGGCCATACGATGGAGAAGTTGTTGTAGGCAGAGCAGCAGGTATCGGGTTCGATATTGCCAGATTCTGGGTCTGTTTAACGAGATCTGTCTCTGAGGTCGGTGCCTTGGCTTTGGGCAGCTTGGAAAGGATATCTTGACCGATCTCGGACGATATTTGCTTCTGGGAGACGAGAAACTCGACATTATGCCTTGTCTGGGCGAGGATATGAGCGAGAAGAGCGGTGGCGTCCATCGTCGTGGTTGACTGCGGCCCTCAAGGCTCTCTTAACCTCCATCATGGCCGCTTTCAAAGTCGATAAAAATACTAGCATCACGTGTGCCACGGTCCATGACAAAAATGGCGGCAAGTTCGGGCACTGGGTATCGCTCAGTCATAGGATAGCTACAGATGAAAATATGGTAATACAAATGGTGAGTAGTAGTAAGTTACAAGAGATATACACGGTCGAACATGAGCCAAATAAGCCGAAGCGTGATACGCGCCCAATTACTCCGTTTATGTGGCGTTATTGCCCCATTCCTCCACCCTCCGGATTTCGCTGCATGAAAGACTGCATCATCTCATAGTTAATATTCGAAGGAATCGAATTTCGCATTCCTGAATTGACAGGGCGTGGCATACCCGCCATCATCGCCTGCTGCTGCTGTCCAAGCCCCATTGTGTTCATCATGGTCATTCCGCCATAGTTGCCTGCAGGATGAACATTTCCGGCGAACCCTACATCCGAATGCTGCTGCGGCTGCATTTGGTGTTGTACCGTGCCGTTCATTGCAGTCGTTGCCATGAGAGCATTGTTGGATCCACCGTTATTGCCAGCATTCTGCGCCATCATCCGTCGAGCATGAAGCACCCGCTGTTGCTGCATAGCCTTCATGAATTGCTCCCTTTGTACGGGTGACATTGCCTCCAGGCGTGCCCGAACATCCGGATTGTTGAGATCGATATTGAGTAGGTTTGGTGTTGCCTGAGGCTGGGGATGCAACAGCCGAGGCAGCTCAGGCAGCCCTCTCTCAGGGAAGCAGGCTGCACCCAGACTGCTGGGGTTAACCGGGAAGAAGAGTATGTTGTTTCCCTGTTCGCCTGATGGGAGCGTCCAGGCCGAGACGGCATACTGAAAATAGCAAGAGTTGTTAGTGTCCCTTCATTGAGATATTGTATTGCAAGGTGCTTACAGCCTTTCGTTGGATTAATAACAAAGTCAAAGCCTTGAAATTGGCCTCATTTCCGGCAGGATCTGGGATTCCATGAGTTTGAGGTGAAAAGGTGCAAAGTACTGGACGGTGCTGCTGAATCCAAGCTTGAAGATCCGCCAGAGGTACCGCTTGCTTGGACGCTGGTTGGAGGGGCATCGCGGACGGCCAGGTGTCTGTCCGACTGATCGAAGTCATGAGCAAAGGAATCTAACGCTTCGAATAGAGGCAAACCTTTCTTCTGGAGGGTTCGGAGAAGACGCAACGACCCATACAACATTTTCCTTCTTTGCGCCATTTCCGTCTGTCCCAGAAAACGATATCGAACCATGCCAGACGGAGTTCGGCCCTTTTTTCGGTGAGCGTTGATCAACGGGAGGCACGACATGGGATGGTGGAGGGCCAGCAGGCTGCATACCTGCGTTTCCGTTCGATGGCCCTGCCATGTTTGGCTGCATCCGCGCTCGCTGCTGTTGATCGGCCATCTTCTGCATTTGTTGCATCTGGGCAGCTATAATAGAGGTATTTGTCCCCTGCGGAGGCATGGGGCCTCGCGACGGCGGTCCAGTAGGCACAGTAGGCCCTGAACCGAACCCTGGGCCTGGTCCGCCAAGTCCTGGGGCAGCACCAGGCCCCGACCCACTTGCAGTGCGTTTGTGAAGCATTGCCGCAAGCGACTGCTGATCCACTCCAGGTTGGTTTGTAATATTCGGTTGTTGCGATGACGTATCTTGGTTCTGACCTGCATTTCCAGCCTTCAGCTGAGCTTGCGCTGCGGCTGCGGCTGCTTGTTGTTGCTGGCTCATCCTGAAATCGAGTATAACGGTTTTGAACCTTTGCTGCAACATCTGTTTCTTTGCCAGCTCCTGGTTTAGCTCGTGAGCCAAGGCGGCGTTTCCTTTCGATTGGGCGTTCTGTATGCCGGCATGAAGCTTGCGGATCTGCTCTTCCACGGCCTTTGTAGCGTTTACAAAGTTTGCAAAGTTGGTCATTTGCAGACTTGGTGGAGCACCGCCAGGAATTTGAGGGATGTTTGGAGCCACAGCTGGGGCGGGCGGTGGAGCCTGATGCGACACTTGAGGGACGGGTTGAGCTTGGGCCAGGGCTTGAGGCTGAGGCTGAGGCTGAGGTTGAGGCTGATTGGGTGCTTGGATCTTTGGTTGGAGAGGGATGATAGGTGATGGCTTTGGCTGGTTTGAGGGCGTTTTTGGAGTTTGCACCTTTGGAGAGACGTCGATTGGGGGTGCTAATCGAGCACGTTTTGGATCGGGGGTGTTGTGTACGTCCGCTGGTCGCTTGATATTTGCTGAGGGGTTGAGGCGGTTATGAGGAGACATGTAATGAGGCAAAATGACGCACGTTTCTGTGGAGACATGGGGAATCCCGACAGAAGCACAGAATGGGATGGCCGTGTTGGGAAGAAGGGTTCTTTTGGAGCACTTGGAGCCACCTGTGAAGTGCAAAGAACAAGAGCTTAGTTATATGAAAGGAGATTAAGGAAAGATCGACGTGCCTTTGAATGAAGCTCAGCAAAGCGCTTTAGATTCGGCGCAAGATTGATCGTGCTGAAACTGATATTTCTCTGCGAGTCCATTCATTAGCCTAGGCCGAAGACCGAGGAAAAAGAACAAGCCTGCCTTTTTCAGTTCAACGGGCATAGCCTCCCATGTGATGGAGTCAAAGCTCTGAATTTCGTTGTATCGGGGGTGCACCGATGAATCCGGGGACGCGCTTGCGATGTGGAATATGTGGTTTGCGAGCAGCCGAGACCTGGAAACGGCCAAAAGGACATCAAATAGCTAGAAGGGAGTGAACGATGCGATAGTGATAGAGGGGAAGAGGACTGACCTCTATCGCAGCAACAATACCCTCGAGCGCCGCCATTCCACGTTTGCCGCCGGAATTGGTGGTGCCGATCCCGAGGGACGTTGGTGAATCACTCATCTCTCTCATGACTGGCGGGCTGTCGACAAAGAACCGCCTGCAGAGCAGGGGAGAAGGCGTTGTGTCGGCTGTCGCGTATGTGATGAACGCCATGCGGGGCTGAAGCTCAGCTTAGTTATTGCTTATATGCAAGCAAGAAGACGGTATGCGTACCTTGACAGTAGAGTTAGCGTCAAGCAGGCGCCGAACCATAGGAGTGACATAGTTTCGGACAAGATAAACCCAGTCATTGGCCACTGCGAGAGAAGACTCGACGACAAACGCAATGGCGACCTCTGCGCCATTACTGTTGTGCAGCGCATTAACTTGATCCGAGGCCATCTAAGGGCTCTAATACGTCGTTTTGCGACGTCGCAGAAGAAGTTGTGGCGAGGTTCCCCCCACAATGAGAACGAGTTCCGGTTGGTTCAAGGCACGGCACAGAATCTTTGAAATCCCGAAGTTAGTGTACAGCCACGTGGGATGAATACCTTTCCCCATTTTGGGAAAGCTCACGTCGAAGAACGACCTTCCAACTGCACAACATACACGATTTATGAATACAAGTCTAAACTAAAGGTACATGGAGGTAGCTTGAAGATACTCATATCAAATAAATCAAGACCCCACAAAGATCATTGTCAAGAATGATTGCCTTCGCAACGATACCCGCTACCTATTCTAAGGCCTATATTTTTCGATCCAAGGATGTCGAAGGACATCCGCAAGAGCTATCCTCTGTGCCGGGTCATATTTCAGCAGCTAAGAGGGATTGTAAGTTGAGAGGGGTCCATCGGGGTACCAGTTCACCGACCTTGGAGATAACATTCCTCGCTTCGATTGAGACCCACTCTGGAATCTTATAGTCAACCCGTACGATTCGGCGGTATGATCCTGACAAAGAAATCTGTAAGAATTATCCAGTAATCACTTCGACAAGTACGTACGTGGAGAGTCTCCAGGAACCTCGAAAGGTGCCGAACCGACCAGAAATTCATAGGTCAAGACCCCGAGTGCCCAGTGGTCCACTTTCTCGTCATGCTCCTTGCCTTCTATCATCTCGGGTGGAAGATAGTCTGGCGTGCCGCACATTGTCGTGCGGCGGTTCCCTGGCGCGTGGACACTCCAGCCAAAATCAGCAATCTTCAGCTCCCCATTGAGGCCCAACAGCAGATTCTCGGGCTTGATATCTCGATGGATGACATGTTTTGAATGCAGATATTTCAGTGCATCCGTCATTTGGTATATATACCTCGAGCTTCGTCGATCCGAGAACCGGCCGACCTTACTGAGCTGCCTGTACAGTTCGCCCTTGCCTGCGAACTCGAGCATGAGGAACACGCGTTTGGAGTCGTGGAAGTATCCGTATAGCCGGAGGACATTCGGGTGCCGCAGATTTTGCTGTATCTCAATCTCTCGCCGGATCTGCTTTTCGACGCCGTTGGTGACGATCTCAGATTTGATGAGCGTTTTGAGCGCGACGATGTACTTTGGCTCGGCCTTGGTGCGTACCATGTATACGCGTCCAAATTTGCCCTTGCCGAGTGGCCGGCCAAGGTCAAAGTCGGAAAGGTGCCATTCACGGGTGCGGTGCTTCCTGAGGGTACCGTTAGTGGGTTTGAAACGAAAGAGTCACCCACGTACCCTGATACGCTAGAGTCGAGCGCCAATGTTTCCGCAGCCTCTCCGGTGACAGCGTGTCCCTCGTCGTCACCTTCAAGCCCTCCATCATATGTTCCTATATCAATGCTAGACTGCGCCTCAGCTACAGGCGCAGGTTTCTTTGGGGCCTGTCCGGGGTGTCGAAGAGACGATGATGGTACTACGGAATTTGGTTTTGTAAAGGGGTTTGGAGCCGCATATTTGGACAGGAGCTTCGAAACGGGGGGTTGGCTACTACTAGAACCCGTACTGGGCTGTTTTGTGAGGAGAGGGCGAGGATTTGCCGCAGGAGTCGGTCGGGAGCTAGATGCAAGGTCAAGCCTGTCAATTCGGTGTGTTAGAGAGGCTACGGAAGTCATGAAGAGTGCACTCAGTGAGCGGTTTCGTTAGGGCTGAAGTGAAAACAGCAATTAGGCGCGTGCAAGTCGAACTGTCACGTGAAGGTCACCTGATGGTGTTTCAACCCCTCCTTTTTTTGTATGGTGTTCATGGGTCAGTTGCAAAGAAGTTGGTAATCAAGTGGTGTATAATAAGGACCCGGGCACACTCTTTGCGAATTGGATTATTATTATAAGTACAACTATAACAGCATCAGGTGTGAACTCGATTAGAGGTTCAAATCCATGTCCTCGAGAGACGCAGGGATTATGTGCCCAGGAGTCCTTCAGAAGTCAACCCTGAGATAAATGGAGACTCGGAGCTTCAAGTAAAACTTTGTTGGTGGTCTGGAGGCGGGAAGATAATTAGTTCCCATGTTCAGCTGTGATTATCAGGCGCTCAAGGCTATGAAGTAGTTGAACAAAGCACGTCATTTGCTCGACGGAATGGTAGCCCAGGTGCACGCGCACAAGACGTTTTATTATTGTGGATAGAACAAATGGCGTAAGCGTGTCTAAGTTTTGGAGTCCCAGTATTCAAGATAGGGTATCGGCCTGGCGGCATCACGAAAAATCAATATTTAGTTCGTCTTGGGGCCTTTGGAGGCAAGCGTCGTGCCTTTGGCGAGGACCTTGCGGCGTTGGACCATCATGTGGGTGTAGAGGACGTACAGACCTGTAGGCCGCAGTTAGAAGAAGGAACGGCAAATAACGGGGGGAGCGTCGCGCACCTGGCCACCAAATGAGGAACAGCGCACCGCGTCCGTAGTCCGTCACGGTCCACATTCCGTCGATCCAGGAACGCCAGCCGGGGATGGGGGACGAGGAGGGGAGGGCGGCGTAGATGAGGAGGGCCTCGGAGGAGGCGCCGGTCGGGTAGAGGACGTAGAACGTGGTGTAGCGCAGCCAGAGGAGGAGGGGCGAGGGCCGCTCGAGGAGGGAGAGGACGTAGAAGGAGTAGCGGATGACTTCGGTGAGGCACCAGGAGAGGAGCATGGTGGTGTAGATTGGGGAGGAGCGGACCTGGGTGGGAGAGGTGAGCGATGGAAAAGAAAAGAGATGGGGGACATACGAGAGCGAACTGCTCGACGATGCCCCAGACGAGGAAGAGGCGGCTGGCGACCTGGGCAGCGGTGGTCGGCAGGGAGCTCTTCACCCAGCCGAGGAGGACATGGACGACCTCGAGGACGGCGAGGGTCTGCACTGCGGCGGTCTGTGTGCCCACTGCGGCATAGGCGGTGGTTGCGCGGCGGTAGAAGGGCCGGACGGCGGGTGGGAGGCGGGCGTCGAAGGTCTTTGCGGCTGTGAGGAACGGGAGGGGGATGGTCTGGAGGAGGCGGGCGAGGGCGGAGGACGCGGTGGTTTGGGTGCGCAGAGGGGGCGTGGAGGCGGAGGGCGAGAGGGCGAGGAGATGGGCAAGGAGCGTGACGAGGAGGTACGCCCAGCCGAGCAGGGAGACGACGTTGAAGACGACGAGGTAGTACCGGATTGGAGCGGGCGTGGCTGGCGGACGGTCAGCCTGGGTCGTCTACATGTGTATGGGCTCACCCTTCTTAGGCCGGGCGGCTGGCGGAGCCATCGTGGTTAGTGACAAACAGTCGTGCACCATCACGCAAGCGCTTTTGCACATCACACCATATATATTCCTCTCCCTTGGCTGCGAGAAAACAGTACAGTACGATACACACAACGACCTGGGTTATTTGATTTTCTACTTGGACCGAGCGAGCTGAGAGCACTCAGCCGCGGTTCAGTCCTATGCCTCCTAAAGGGTCCACCAGTTGGCAGGCCTATCAGGGTGGGCTTCACCATATGTGGATAAAACTATCCACATAATCATTGGACTCAAAAGGATGCGTTACTATCAGCGCTTGCGGGTAGACCGCGGCGTGGACTGTGCTTACCTGTATATACCAGATTTTGGCATTTACAGCCCAATTACATCCAACGGCTCCATGAGCGATGTTCCCACGATGTAGTGTCCGTAGCCTCGGAGCGGAGAGGCTCGAGGTGTAGGGCGGCTGCAGAACGCATGAGGATGCAGTTGCATGCGGGCGCGAGACGATGCTGGGACTAACCTTTCGCTGGGGGCTGTTCGCGTTCGGGGTACGTGGATGGGGTCAGTGTCCGAAGAATCACTTCCCAAAGAATCACTTCCCTTTCGTGTTGCTTATATACCCAGTCGCCTCGGCTATCAGCGCTTCAAGTCCACATGACATTATCATGCATATCACCACCCATACATATTCCTCTTCCCTTGTTCTTAGAGAAGTACAGT